>JARQWZ010001037.1:0-50000 GCA_033150135.1 Gobio occitaniae | reverse complement strand
GACGGATAGACACAATCTCTGAACAGAAGATCGAAACGCGACCCCCAGGGTGTTGAGTGTTGACACTGTCTGTCACCCAATGGTCTGGATTTTGTACAGTTTGGTCAGATTTCTGTCATTTTAAACCATCAGGCAAACACACTTCCTGTCTGGAGGGTAATTGCTGTCAAAAGTCAGTAATGCTGAGGAGTTAAAAGGCCATTACTTTGCATTAGAAAGTGCACTTAGTCTAATTAAACTAGCTCAGTTTTTTCATTGGTTTGTGCTGGGGTTGTTTGTCAGAAACACAGTTGTATTTAGGGGGGTTTTCGGATTCGTAAGCTCGAGTTGTCATCCTCATTATGGTGTATGACCCTGTGACCGGTACACCCAGGAGCTTACATTACTTTCCAGCTATAAAATGAAACATTTTCAGATTTATGAGTATTGTGCAACAACATTGCATGACTCATCAGGGTCAAGGGCACGTCCAATTACAGGGGCTGGACTATAGAGAAGTCCCCGTGAATGGTTGTCTAATTTGCAGTAAAGTTATTGTTAAAGGGTTAGTTCACCCAAAAATGAAAATTCTGTCATTAATTACTCACCCTCATGTCGTTTGACACCCGTTAGACCTCTGTTCATCTTCAGAACACAAATGAAGATATTTTAGTGTAAAGCTGATGCTGAGAAAGGCTTCAGATAGGCCTCCATTGGCATTCAGTACACTTATACTCCCAAGACCCATAAAAGGCACTTAAAACGTCGTTACAAAGTCCATCTCACCACAGTGACTCTACAATAATTTGACGATGCGACGACAATAGTTTTTGTGCGCAAAAAAAATCAAAATAACGACTTTATCCAACTTGTTCTTGTCTTCCGTGTGTGCCTCCACGACGCATGCGCGAGAATATGACGCAGATCCGGCGTTCGGACACATGACCCAGAAGAGATTTGTTTACAAGCAGAGGAAGACTCGCGTGTCTAAGCTGTTGAATTCTACATTGATCGTGCTTTAGGTCTCGGCGTAGTTCTCAAAATGGAGCTAAAGTGTGCATTTCATGGATTCCCGAACCCCGGCGCTACGTCATATTCTCGCGCATGCGTCGTGGAGGCACACACGGAAGACAAGAAGAGGTTGAATAAAGTCGTTATTTAGATTTTTTTTGCGCACAAAAACTATTGTCGTCGCTTCGTAAAATTATTGTAGAGTCACTGTGGTGAGATGGACTTTGTAACAGCGTTTTTAATGCCTTTTATGGGTCTTGGGAGTGTAAATGTACTGAATGCCAATGGAGGCCTATCTGAAGCCTTTCTCAGCATCAGCTTTACACTAAAATATCTTAATTTGTGTTCTGAAGATGAACGGAGGTCTTACGGGTGTCGAACGACATGAGGGTGAGTAATTAATGACAGAATTTTCATTTTTGGGTGAACTAACCCTTTAAGTAACTGTGTGTCTACTGTGTCCTTCCATCATGTTTTCTTTATCAGCTGGAGTCGTACAGGTCTGCCATTTTCTATCTTCATACTGGACAAGTCTGAACAATAGTTAAAAACTTGAATGGACCCGTCAATGATTTCACATGCGTCACTTTAACACAAAATGCACAACAGACGCAAATTCGCTTCATGGGCGGGGCTTCTACCAGCGGCTCGTCTCGTTGAGAAATGGCTGACATGGGCTGTGTTTACACGTCTTTTTTGTTAAAATACTACTGTTAATGTGTGACAAAACGTAGTTTTAAGACTTTTTCAGGTGATAATGTAGTTGTTTAAAGCTCAAACCTGTGGTTTATTTATAAAGAGAGCACCTATTTGAATATTTTATCTGGCGTTCTCGTTAACCCCGGCGAGAGCAGCCTTTCCTCAGCCAGTCCTTCTGCCGTCTGCCGCTGGCTCTGATGTTCTGTGGGGGTTAAACATGAGATATAATTGTTCTTGTGTAGATGTAACGGCCGATCTTTGGTCTCATGGATCTATAATTTGTTCCCTGGCAAATCGTTTAGGCGGAGGGCAAAGTGAAGTTTCATTACTTTTTTATTTTTAGGCTATTTAACTTTACATCACCGTTGTAGCCGACTAACACTGACATTGAATGTTTGACTGAATGTTTGCTTTATTTCATGTATAGCTTCTTATACCTTTTACTTATACTTATTACCTATTATTGATCAAACATAAACTTGCATTTAACAAAAAGAGACTGGGTCATGTCATTTAATGTTATCACAGTGATAATCATATTGTCTGAACCAGATATTAATATACAGATTATCTCCTCATTGTTGTCACTACTAGAGTAAGCTCCTGATTGGTTAACGCAGCGCGAATATCTGCCAAAGTTCAGATTTTTCAACTCTGGCGATTTGCGCGAATCACGCGTCAAACGCTCAATTCATGCCGTGTCATTTGTGCAAATCACTTCATTCGTGCGAATCGCACCGCAGAATGTCTATTCGCGTCTTTGCATTGACTTAACATGTAAATCACTTGCGCGAATCGCGTCATTCGCGTCCGGTGTGAACGCACCTTAAGGATTTTTTCCTGCTGGCCCGGTCTGTTATATGGTAGGGGGCGCTATTACGCATAGTGGCAGAAACGAGCTATCTCATATAATCAGATGCATATGAAAAATAATGCGATCATCAGCAATTAACAGCTTCTAAATCATAACGGCTGTGTTATTGAGTGAAATGTCGACCCAGGACGAGCTACAGGACTGTGAAGCTTTGGTGTGTTGATGAACATATGACAGTGAGTCCATCTGTGTTTCGATTATCGTTCTGAATCTGATCCGGATGTAGTCTTTGACAAAAACACGAAATGCTATATGGAAGAACTTCGAAGAAGCAAGATAACTGAATAATTATATTACCGTGTGGTGAACCTATCATAAGCAGTGCACGTCGCAAATAGCCAAAATATCTCCAAACCACTGAAGTTGACCTTTCTTGTCAACGATATCTGTGTCCTCCGAGCTGGTCGTGAACGCTGAATTTTCTTCACTATCGCTCATTGTTCTCGCTCCACTCCACTCCAAGCCTGTCGGCCACTGTGACGGTCAACAACACCGCCTGTGATAATTATTTAGCGATAATTATCGTTTTATCGCCCAGCCCTAACTAACAATTGGGCTGTGTTAAAAATATTGATTCCTCTTTTTTAATCGATTCTCACTTTTACAAAACAAAATCGATTCTTAAATCCCAAGAATTGATTAGTCTTGTTTTTTTTACGAAATTCAAAAACATAAATACCGTTTTGGCGCTGTGGCGTGAGATCGCTCTGCCACAGCTCAGCTTAAGAGAACCAGCAGCGCCTTAATACCAGTAACAGCGCGAAATAAACATGAATGAGCTTCTGAAAGTGTGTTAAAAGATTCAGGACAACTTACCGAAATCCGTATCAAGTCACATAGAATCGCTCGATCAGTGTTTCAACCACAGAAAGATGTCAGTAAAACGGCTTACAAGTAAACAATTTCACGTCAGTTACCTCAGAAAAACCATATCCAGTGTCCATAAACTCGTTAGTCCGCTAGAAAAATTAACTCTACAGAGGAGCATTTTGCCAATTATATGCACCACATTACATAGGATATTCATTGTCAATGTTCTTCAATATTTAATAAATCTGGCAAGTTTTTATGACAGCCACCCTTTAAATGTTTATATATATATATATATATAAAAAAAAACCTAATTAGAGTAGAATTATGATTATGTAATTGTAAAGTTAATATTATAACTTGTATAAAAAAAACATAATTTAGTGTAATTTAAGTGTTTGTATACAAATCAGTTCATTTTTACCTTCAATATTAGTAGGCTAATGTAGTATCAACTGACTCCCATAGTTTACAACATTAGTTCAGAAATTAGTTTTCCTTGAGAAAATTTTCCATGTATTATACCTGATACATATCCAAAATAATCGACATTGAATTGAATCAAAAAGTATCGAATCGAATCGAAAGCTTGTGAATCGGAATCGAATTGTGAAATTTGTGTCAATACCCAGCCCTACTAACAATACTTTTTAAAGCTTTTTTTAATTTTGGCTTATGTAAATGTCTACAAATGCCAATTTCAATAGGCTGTTAAAATAATGTTATGTGGCATCATTAAGAACATGAACTAACATTAATGGACAGAAGTAGTTTTTTTCCTCACTCTCTGACCCCTGAAGGTCGCTGTGTAATTCACACCCTGACTAAGACACATTAGGGGAAGCATTTAAATAATCAAATGAATGCATATAAAAAAATGCATTGAATTGTAAATTGAAATCATTCTGAATGTGCAAAAATGGTTCTTAAATCGAACGGAAAGCCTATGAATCAAATCGATTCGCAGCCCTACAAAACACTCTTACACTGCCCGGGGATAGCAGGTCATCCTTATTGTTAATTCCTGGTTGAAGTTCTCATTTTTGCTCTCCGAATGTCTCTTGAGCAAATTGTAAATGCATGACCCTTGTGATGGAAGGTGGCACACAAGCTATTAAGCCCAAAGGCCTGTCTGTCAGCTTATTGACCGGAGCGCAGGGTCATTCTCCAGGGAAATACTTGTGCTGCGATAGCCTGGACAGTGTAACCAGCTTCACGTCCCTACACACTTTCACCAAGCCTCTATTTGGATTTACACACACTCTTTGGACTGTCAACTCGAGTCTCCTTTATTTATATAGCTCTTTTTGCATTTTGGCTGTTGTTCAGCTGAAGTCAGTTCAGTGTTGATTCACTTTCAATTGTTGAATTAGTTCATGACATCTATAAAGCAGGTCTGTCGTTGTCCAGCTCAGTTCAGTTCTCATGCAGCAGATCAATAATACTGTTGAATATTAAGTGTCCCCGACTAAGCAGTGGCAAGAACCCAAACTCCATCAGGTGACAGAATGGAGTAAAAAAATACCTTGGGAGAAACCAGACTCAGTCACAGAGCCAGTTCTCTGGCCAGCAACGAACACGGTGTGATTATGATTCAGGCTGCATCACAAGACAGAAATGTTATTGTGGGTCGTAGCTTTGAAATATTCATCCTTTTGCTTGAAGATCAGATTCATCACGCCGGGATTGAGCCGAAGCTGGTCCTAGTGTCCGTGCGGAGGACCTGTCTGGATCTCGTGTCAACAGGGGATTGTTTAGGGCAGTGTTTCCCAACCACTGGCTACGTTTACATGCAACCAAATAATCCATTAGTAGTCGCATTAACGGCTCAATCGGACTGAAATGCTTTGAGCTTGATCTGAATGAAATTTTGATCCTAATCCGATCAAGAGGACATGCAAACACTTGATATTCTGGATGGATCCTTTTATGATGGATAGATGCAATTTTATGATGGATGGATGCACTTTTATGATGATGGATGCACTTTTATGATGGATAGATGCACTTTTATGATGATAGATGCACTTTTATGATGGATGGATGCACTTTTATGATGATGGATGCACTTTTATGATGGATTTATGCACTTTTATGATGGATAGATGCACTTTTATGATGGATGGATGCACTTTTATGATGATAGATGCACTTTTATGATGGATGGATGCACTTTTATGATGATGGATGCACTTTTATGATGGATAGATGCAATGCACCTTTATGATGGATAGATGCACTTTTATGATTGATGCACTCTTATGATGGATTTATGCACTTTTATGATGGATTTATGCACTTTTATGATGGATGGATGGATGCACTTTTATGATGGATGGATGCACTTTTATGTTGATGGATGCACTTTTATGATGGATTTATGCACTTTTATGATGGATAGATGCACTTTTATGATGGATGGATGCACTTTTATGATGATGGATGCATTTTTATGATGGATAGATGCACTTTTATGTTGATGGATGCACTTTTATGATGGATTTATGCACTTTTATGATGGATAGATGCACTTTTATGATGGATGGATGCACTTTTATGATGGATGGATGCACTTTTATGTTGATGGATGCATTTTTATGATGGATTTATGCACTTTTATGATGGATAGATGCACTTTTATGATGGATGGATGCACTTTTATGATGATGGATGCATTTTTATGATGATAGATGCACTTTTATGATGGATAGATGCAATGCACCTTTATGATGGATAGATGCACTTTTATGATTGATGCACTCTTATGATGGATTTATGCACTTTTATGATGTATAGATGCACTTTTATGATGGATAGATGCACTTTTATGATGGATAGATGCACTTTTATGATGGATGGATGCACTTTTATGATGGATGGATGCACTTTTATGATGGATGGATGCACTTTTATGATGATGGATGCACTTTTATGATGGATAGATGCACTTTTATGATGATGGATGCACTTTTATGATGGATGGATGCACTTTTATGATGATGGATGCACTTTTATGATGATAGATGCACTTTTATGATGGATAGATGCACTTTTATGATGGATGGATGCACTTTTATGATGATGGATGCACTTTTATGATGGATGGATGCACTTTTATGATGATGGATGCACTTTTATGATGGATAGATGCACTTTTATGATGGATGGATGCACTTTTATGATGGATGGATGCACTTTTATGATGGATGGATGCACTTTTATGATGATGGATGCACTTTTATGATGATGGATGCACTTTTATGATGGATAGATGCACTTTTATGATGATAGATGCACTTTTATGATGGATAGATGCACTTTTATGATGGATGGATGCACTTTTATGATGGATGGATGCACTTTTATGATGGATGGATGCACTTTTATGATGATGGATGCACTTTTATGATGGATAGATGCACTTTTATGATGGATGGATGCACTTTTATGATGGATGGGTGCACTTTTATGATGGATAGATGCACTTTTATGATTGATGCACTCTTATGATGGATTTATGCACTTTTATGATGTATAGATGCACTTTTATGATGGATTTATGCACTTTTATGATGGATGGATGGATGCACTTTTATGATGGATGGATGCACTTTTATGATGGATTTATGCACTTTTATGATGGATAGATGCACTTTTATGATGGATGGATGCACTTTTATGATGGATAGATGCACTTTTATGATTGATGCACTCTTATGATGGATTTATGCACTTTTATGATGTATAGATGCACTTTTATGATGGATTTATGCACTTTTATGATGGATGGATGGATGCACTTTTATGATGGATGGATGCACTTTTATGATGGATTTATGCACTTTTATGATGGATGGATGCACTTTTATGATGGATAGATGCACTTTTATGATGGATGGATGCACTTTTATGATGATAGATGCACTTTTATGATGGATTTATGCACTTTTATGATGGATAGATGCACTTTTATGATGGATGGATGCACTTTTATGATGGATAGATGCACTTTTATGATGGATTTATGCACTTTTATGATGGATAGATGCACTTTTATGATGGATGGATGCACTTTTATGATGGATGGATGCACTTTTATGATTGATGCACTCTTATGATGGATTTATGCACTTTTATGATGGATAGATGCACTTTTATGATGGATTTATGCACTTTTATGATGGATAGATGCACTTTTATGATGGATTTATGCACTTTTATGATGGATAGATGCACTTTTATGATGATGGATGCACTTTTATGATGGATGGATGGATGGATGCACTTTTATGATGGATGCACTCTTATGATGGATTTATGCAGTTATGATGGATAGATGCACTTTTATGGACTTCAAAAAACTAAACCATTCACTGCCATTATAAAGCTTGGATTAGCCAGGACGTTTTTAATATAACTCTGATTTTATTCGTCTGAAAGAAGAATGTCATACACACCTAAGATGACTTGAGGGAGAGTAAATCTTGGGATCATTTTCATTTTTGGGTGAACTATCCTTTTAAGCTCAAGGTTCACATTAAACACGAGTACTAATTTGAATATACTAATATCTAGTTTTAATATGCCATTTGAAGCGATGCATAGTTGTGCAATTTTGTTCTATTTTAGTGCTTCGTTGTGTGCCGTGGGATTTCTTTACTTTTCAAAACTGTGCATAATAAAGGTTGGGAAACACTGGTCTAGGGGATTGTCAGACTGTATGGAGGGAAAGTGAATGTTTTCAAGCGTTACTTCATTGAGCCAAACTGGGTCAGATCTTGAAGATGCTGTACAGTTAGATCTCCGTAGGGAATGAAAGTGACGCAAACATAGGGAACAGTTGCGTCTTGACATTGCAAGATGACATTTTGCAGGTGAGGATGGCTTTGCTGTCAATCAATAACACTGCTTTGTTAAACCCTTACTGAAAAAACAACACCATTTTACCACCTGAGCATCATCTGTGCGTCCGCGTCGCTGTAATTTTGCAGTATGAGGTTGGCTCGCGCCACACCATAATAATTTCCTCCAGTACGGAGTTGAGCTGGAGACAACTGATGGATTTTGACAGCATAATAAATCATTGAAGATCTGCGTCCCAGGGCCAAACTTAAAATTTGAGAGCAGACTTGCTGTGCATAATAGAAAGGACCAGATATTATTATACAGGCTTCATCAGCTTGAGAGATTTTGGGCACTTGAATGGCGCTACTTGGCAGAGATACTTCAAGTCTAAGTTGCTTTAGGGAGTGCTGTCGTCTTTAATCTCTTCACAGACAGCTAATTAGAAAGGACATACAAAACACACAGGCTATCTCTGGAGCTTTGACATGGTCAGTGTGGCTTTGTTATGAAGAGTCCAGCTGGAGCTGAGGGTTTGTTTAAAGTGGGAGTTTCTAGACTCTTCACGCGACTCGAGTAGTGCTACTACCTTCTCAAGTGCTAATTGAAAGCGCGACTGACTGTATCAACAGCAAATGCTTGAATAAAACTCGTTCTGTGTGTGTGTGCCATTAGTAGGGTGGCATACTTAAGCGAGCAAACACACTTCCGAACAATCCTGCTTTGTATTCCTCTGAATGTATCCAGACTTTTTGGGAAATCAATACACCACTGAATTCTTGTCTCCAAGTTTTTTAAATAATTGAGCGCTCTTGTTTCAGCACACGGCGTATTTTTTTTTGCTTTTCTCTTTGGTGTGATGGTGCTGTCATAGTCGTGTTGGTTATTATTTAATAACGTTATTGTCTAATGTCACCTTTTTCCTGAACGATTCCACCCTTTTGTGCAGAGGTTGTGCTTGCTCTTGAATTTCAGTAACACCATCTGTGTGTGTTGTGTACAGGAGCTAATGCATGTTACACTTCCTCATGCGCTTCCCTGACAGAAAACACATTGTTTGACAGCTGTATTTTCCCACGACGGAGGGTGTGTGTGTGTGTGTGTATCTGTCTCTATCCATCAGGGAGTCAAGCAGATGATGAGAATTATGATAGATTTTGTATTAATGACGTGGAGCGTATGATCCAAGTGTTCAAAATGAACTTGTTGCCTCACACAAATCTTTTTATTCAGCAAGGATGCATTAAAATGATCAAATGTGACAGAAAATATATTTATAATGCCATTAAAAATGCTGTTCTTTTAAACCACTAATCCTGAAAAAAATGTATTTCCAAAAAACTTTCAGCATTGATAATAATCATGAATGTTTGTTGAGCATCAGATCCTCATATGAGAATGATTTGTGAAGGGTCATGTGACACTGAAGACTGGAGTAATGATGATAAATTCAGCTTTAATCACAGGAATAAATTACACTTTACTATATATTCACATAGAGAACAGTTCTTTTACATTGGAATATTATTTCACTGTACTTTTTATCTAGTAAGTGCTGCTTTGTTGAGCATGAGAGACTTCTTTCACTGCCATGGAACTGTTAAATCAACTTTGTTCCAATTACATTTTTATTTAAACAAATAATTTGTGGTTTGTCATAATTGTGCATTACTTGCCTAAGGATAATAAGAGTATTTGTCTCCATCACATGTTTTGATCTGGACATCGGAGACATATTACGGTGTTGTTTGGCCATGCTTGCTCACAGACGTGTGTAAATAGTCTCATTTTGAAGAAAACAAACTAAGGAAGGAGCTGATATAGCGTTTGAGGGTAGTAGCTACACAAGGCAGAAGTGATCCGAACAGGAATATGACTCATGTGTTTGCTTGTTCAAAGGAGTAATTTCCATCTTCTTTATTCTTTTGATAATAATGTTACTGTAACGTGTTGGATCGGTGAAATAAACTACACAGTGATATTCTTGAGGGTGAGAGCTTTCATTTGATATACAACTAAAAATACATCTATTTTTGGTGAGTTTGTGTGTGATATAAATTAGGGTTGTGCCGATGGACGATATCAAAATGGCGAAAAAGGGTGCGACGTGAGTGAAGATTTGGGAAAAGAAACGAGATGTCCATGTCCATTGGGATAAAATGGACTAGGCCTATTGTTTAAATTCACGGAAAATCGATTGACCAGATCCAGATCACAAACCAGAATGAAAAAGAGCTCTCTGACCATTATTTCCTTTGTAGGCTAAACAAAGCTTTGTGCTTCACTCCTGTGGTAATATTCACGTGAAACAGCATTCACATACAAAACACTGGGTTAGTAAAATAACGAAATTAATTTTTAAAAGTAGAAAATAGTATTTATGTAAAGAGATATATTAAAATATAAAGAGCTGAACTCTTAAGTAGAAGGAAGCTATTTTTCCCCCTCACGTGCGGACGAGTCATTATTTGGGTTAGTAAAAATAACGAAATGATAGTTTTAAGTAGAAAATAGTATTTATGTAAAGAGATATAGTATATTATCTACCGATTTACCTAATCCCCCACCCCCCCCTCCCCTCAAACGACGATATCATCGACCATCACAATGTTTTACTGTAAACATTGTCAACTGCCAATTTAGGGGACATCGCCCAACCTTAATATAAATATGAAATTTAATAATATTCATATGATTTTCTCAAGGAGGGGTCATTGGGGGGGGGGGGGGGGGGGGCCTTATTATCAGACCTAATCAGACCTTATTATCTTCTTCTATGTAACATAAATGCAAAAGGTATTGGGTTATCAAGAAAGCTGCGGTTCTAATCTTTCAAATTATATGTCTAGTTTTGTGCTGCACAACTTATAGATTGTTTTTTATGATTATGATGATGCAATATTGGACCCACCGGTGGGTCGGTGGACGGGTGCAGAGCTGAAGTGGTTAAGAATCGATATCGGTTCATAAAAATGAGATGGGATTAAAATCGAGAAATCAGCATTTTTTTTATACGTTCCGCTGCGACAGTTATTGCAATCTGGGGGAAATGAAGTGTACAAACACCCTAGTAAATGTTTGTTTTGAAAAACATTTTCTACTTACTAAAAATGTCCTTTCTAAATGTCTTTGATCAGTTGCAATTCCTAAAAGTCACACTGTCCAAGCCCAATTTTTACTAGCCTTCAGCGCCTGGTAAGTGTTAATTTTGTAACCTATTGTCTATCTAAGTCAGGTCATCTTGATTTCTCAAATGGCGTCTTTCATTAGTCTCAACTCCACTTTCTCATTAACGCTGACTGCTGCATGGCCTGAGGAACAATAGTTTGGTGAAAGCAGAGTGAATGAGTGTGTCTTTGGTGTATTTGTAAGGTGGGTCAGTACAGAGAGAGAGGATGCTGAGAGCCGACCTAGAAGAGGTGATGGATTTCACGGCTCCAGGTTTCTGCTGTCCGTCACTGCCGCTTAATGACCTGTGACATGTCAATCACACTGAAATCTTATTTCTGCACGCAGGCCTGCTAACAAAGGAGGGTTTGCTTCGTTTGTACACCGCAAAACCTGTGATTCAGAATCCAAAATGGGCGTTAAATAAGAATTAAAATGATACATTAAAGGGAGGTTTATGCTCCAGTGGAATATCATTTGTAAACTCATTGACACATGTATACTTTAAACAAAGTGTCTAATAGCTGTGTATGGGAAGAAAGTGGAAAGGTCATCTATTGTATGGTGGATCAATAACGTCCTTTTGTTTGTCGATGGAAAAGATCATATATTTTGAAAGGTAATTTTTTCATAATATTTGGAAACCCTTTATATCCTTCATTTCAACCCTGGGTTTTAATCATATAATAAAGGAGGTAGAAAGAGATACAATAGCTTGATCCTCACATTTTATTACTACTTAATCATTTACTATTTTTCCTAAATTACCCTTTTCTATATTATGTTTTTTATCCCTTGTATAGCGTGGTTTATATTCAATTCAATTCAATTCAAATTTATTTGTATAGCGCTTTTCACAATACACATTGTTTCAAAGCAGCTTCACAGAAAGTGCATTTCATAAATGTACATTGAAAAATGTTAGAAAAGAGAATGTTAAAGAAAAAAAATGTTAGGATAAGTTAATCAATCATGTATTATTTTAGGCCATAACAACGCTGGCGTTGAGTCGTCTCTTCACAGGCGTCGAGTCGTCTCATCACAGGGGCATCTGAAGTCTCCATCAGAGGCTGGATACAAACTGGAGCTGACGAACTAGTTACCTCGGGACTAGTGTCCCGAGATAACAACAGAAAAGCAGATGGGAAATAATTAGCATAGCTGCTGTTCAGAATACTAATGCTTTTGATCCGATTTAACTGTAGTATAAAACTTATTTATAATGTGAATGCTTGGCTAAAGAGATGCGTCTTTAATCTAGTTTTAAACTCGGACAGCGAGTCTGAACCTCGAACAATATCCGGAAGACTATTCCAGAGTTTAGGAGCTAAATGTGAAAATGCCCTCCCTCCTTTAGTGGACTTAGATATCCTAGGAATGACCAGAAGCCTCGAGTTTAGTGATCTTAAAGAGCGCGATGGATTGTAGGGCGATAAAAGATCCGTTAAATACACTGGAGCTAAACCATTTAGGGCTTTATAGGTCAGTAGCAATACTTTGTAATTGATACGGAACTTAATAGGTAACCAGTGTAGAGATGATAAAATTGGTGTCATATGATCATATTTTCTTGACCTAGTAAGAACTCTAGCAGCTGCGTTTTGGACTAACTGTAGCTTGTTTATCGATGATGCAGGGCAACCAGCTAATAAAGCATTACAGTAATCTAGTCTCGAGGTCATGAATGCATGAACTAACTTTTCTGCATCAGAAATTGATAGCATGTTACGTAGCTTGGCAATGTTTCTAAGGTGGAAAAATGCCGTTCTTGTAACATATGAAATATGATTTTCGAAAGACAAGTTGCGGTCTAATATAACACCCAGGTCTCTTACTGTAGTGGATAAAGCGACAGGACATCCTTCCAAGTTAAAGTTGTATTGTGAGAGGTTTTGTGGGCAATTTTTTGGACCAATAAGTAACACCTCCGTTTTATCTGAATTTAATAGCAGAAAATTACATGTCATCCAGTGTTTAATATCATCAACACACGCTGTCAGTTTAGATAATTTAGCGTTTTCATCTGGTCGTGATGAAATATATAATTGAGTGTCATCAGCATAACAGTGGAAATTAATTCCATGTTTTCTTATAATATTACCAAGTGGCAGCATATATATTGAGAATAGCAGAGGGCCTAGCACGGATCCTTGCGGCACCCCATAGTCTACTGATGTTATCTTTGATTTTTCCCCATTTAGACAGACAAAATGGTAGCGGTCTGATAAATACGATCTAAACCAGTTTAATGCCTGTCCCTGAACACCAGTGTAATTTTGAAGTCGATCTAATAGTATTTTATGATCTATAGTATCGAACGCAGCACTAAGATCGAGTAGAACTAGTATTGAGATACAGCCTTGGTCAGAAGCTAGATGTAAATCATTTGTGATTTTATATGTCCAACTCTTATTGTGTAGATCTGAACTGACCTGTGCCTTTGTGTGTTTTTTGTTAGTTGTTTTTATTTTATTTCATTATTATTCATGTATAAAGAGATCTCACTATTTTTTTATAAAAAAAAAATGTTTTGGCAGCAAAAGGGGGACCAACACAATATTAGGAATGCACCTCATAATCATTTTTTGTAGTTAACATGTTAACACATTCAGGGATAGTTTGCCCAAAAATTTAAGTTCTGTCAACATTTAATCTTGCATGACTTTTTCTTTTACACCTGATCGGTCCATCTATATAAAGAAATGGTTAAAAAGTATCCTTGGTATTGCACTCAGTTTTACATGCTTCAAAATAATGATACAAATTAAATATATATATATATATATATATATATATATATATATATATATATATATATATATATATATATATATATATATATATATATATATATATACTGAAAATATAGAATGTTTGATGTAGTTTTCAGCAAGTTACTCCGACTAAATATGCTTTTTTTCTTTTATTAGTGTTCAGAAGTGATGGGGATGGGGATTTTTTAATGAACCAACAGGTTTGATTAAACCATCAAAATATGAGGAAAATATTTTAAATACGAGGAAAGAACAAAACACTAAACGTGGTTTAGTTATTCATCCGACGAAATAATTTGGCATTTATAAGGCAAACTACAGCTACAGGTTTTATTTTACTATGCAAACAAATGCATAGAAAAACAAAAAGCTCAGTTATTAATATTTTGTTGGTTCTCTCTTGTTTTGGCATGTTCATGTTCACAGCCTGGCCGAAAACTATATCCACACAATTTGGTATGTTTCATTGATTCATCACAAACAAAACTATTGAATTGGTTGATAGGCTGGACATCACTTTTGGCCACAATTGTATGTCGTCATGTTCAATTTAAATGTTTCTTTAAACCTCCCAAAATGTATCGTATAATTCTTTTATTTTGTGCATTTTTTGTATGTACCATTTTGGTGCTAGAACTCTTGCAAATTTCATATTCTTCAGCGATAAAGACAGCGGAAACAATTGTAATCACCCCCCGTCGTGTGTCTGATTAATGCAGATCTTTAGTCTTTAAGAAAAATTACACTTGTCCATTATCTGTAAGACCAGATTGCAAAGGTTCCCAGAAAAAGCCTCACTGGAGTGCCATTATAATGCTAACAAATGGCTCTGTCATTCTCACTGTCGAAATGCCCTGAAGTCGCAGCGCTCAGAACATATCAGGGCTCATTTGTTAGATAAACAAGAAGGCAATTACTGCACTTTATTTTAACGACTTCTGGTACCCTCTGATCCTCGCCGCAGAGTGTTTTCGTCTTATAACCGATGGTACACAAACCCAAAGACACATTTTTGCCTAGTACCATTAGGAGGAAGCCCTTTCTTATCTCCGTTCTGAAGGGATTGCTTTTATAAATGACATTTGGGTTGCAATTATTAACAAAGGACGTCTGGATGTGCCCATTATCGAAGTGCTCTGGATGCTTCATGAAATAAACAAGACTTACATATGTCTTGTCGCATAATTATATCATTTTTACTTTAAGTGTGTAATTAAGGGAATGAATTACCAATTACCACCAGCTGTAATTTTACTCCCCTTCATAACGAAGGTGCATCAGGCAGCGCAATGAGAAATTAAGCTTTAGTTACGGTATTCAATGAAGGTCAGAATAAATGAGGAGAAGACGTTTCTATCCAGACGGGATTAGATTTCTCAAAGGAAGCCCAAGTTAGGAACCACTGGATTAAAGCACATCAGTGAAACATGAATTTACCCAGCATCCTCAGGTCCCTCTTCAGCTTTTAAATAACTCATCTCCATCATTCACCAAACAACAAAGAGCCTGAAACCTGACGGCAGGGCTCGATGTGACATTTTGCGCAACATTTACATTTCCCGCCCCAAAAGAAATGACTCCTGTTCCTCCTAGATATTCACTCTTACGTTAACTGGGATTGCTCAGTTTCACATTAACAGGATTAATTAGACAGTTGCAGATGTTTAGAAACGTCCCATCGAGCCTACCTCTGTCTAATTAGCGATGAATATATGTGCTCTTTAGAGAAGAGCTGATTGCTTTCAAATTAGAAACCCCAGGACGATCTTCCCAGGGTTATTGCAGAATCACTAGCTACGTTTACATGGACTCTTGTTGGTTCATTAATTCATTCCGATCGATGAATCCGAACGTAGTTTGAAGGCTAAATAAAGTGATCAGGTTGATGTGCGTGTTTATATGTAACAAGCTTCTGATTGGATTTAATCTTTTCACGTGCGCACACTTCACGAATTCATAGTTTTCACGGGACGTCACACCATTATAGGAACGCCCACCTGGTGGGCAAAACAAGGCTTTTCTCCATTGCCCGCCAGTCATTTTTACCAGGTTTGTAGTCATTATTAAAGGTCCCTTGGCATAGTGTTTTTCACGTTAAGCGTTTTAAAAAACGTCCCGCTGGTTTTAGTGATTGAACTACTGCAGCAGGTGCTGTATATGGATCATAAGTGCCCAAAACTTGCATCTTGCTCACATATTTATGTTTTTAAGATGGGAAATTGACATGCTTGTGCTGCAGCTCTATGGCTGTTTTTCCCTCCAGGGCTCCGCGACAGTCATGTGACTGAACACTATGAATATACAGTACAGAGTTTCCTGCTGTTGTTGCATACTAACATCCTCCTTTTCTTTGTTTTAAAAAGCAGACTTAATATTTTGGGTACTAATTAGGCGACGACAAGCATATGAATCATTATGCCGCGCTGCTTATATTTATCACGCAGTAAAAATGCCCCATCCCGCGGCCAAAACAAGGCACCTGAGAATAAGAGTCCGAAACAAGGCCTGTTGGGATGTTGTCCTGCTCCATTTCACAGACGATGAGCGGAAAGAGAATTTTAGAATGACGGGACAATCATTTATTCAACAGGAAGAACCGCTCGTTTCGGCGCGCCACACGTCATTACACTATTTCTACATCATTGCACATGTGCAGGACTTTCCCGTTTTGATTTTCAATCCGATCAAGTGTTTACACGTCCTCTCGATCGGATTACAAAAGGAATACACCTCCCCTTACAATCCGAATGAAATTTTAATCAGATCTGGCCAATTCATTCCGATTGACGTGGTTACATGTGACCTTTTTGTTTCGATTGTGCTACTAGTCCGGTGACGATTGGATTATATGGGTTCATGTAAACGCAGCTACTATTGTAGTTTTTATTCATATTCACATCCCTAAAGATTAGTTTTCAGATTTCAGTTTTATTTCGAGTTAATTTTGAGTTTTGTTAACTATAATTAAGGATGCACCTATACCGATAACCTCGTTATATTTCATTCGTCATTCGTTATATTTGAAAGCCGATAACCGATATATTAGCTTCAGATTATCAGATTTTGATATAATATTTGAGAGCCTGATTACAAAAACAAAAGTCTCATCATTAAAGCCATGGCCCAAACACACAATTATGATGTTCTCTTTATAATTTTATGTAGTCTATATGACAGACTTGCGCTGCACATGTTGCTCTGAACCGTATTTTCCATTTTATATCGGCCGATACCGATATGGTGGCCGATAAATCGTACATCCCTAACTATAATTTTGATTTGTTCAAAACGCTGAATCATTCAGTAAAAAAACACAGCTGAGTGTTGCTATAAGATGCGTTATGGTTCTGCTGTGATCTTTGTTTGGAACTATTTTCGCTGCTGAAATAGATCAAAAACAGTCAATGTTGTGTGTACAATGTAAGTAATTTAATATTATCTATTTGTTTATTGAACCAAAATCAATGTAACATTTGCGGTCGTGATAATATTCGCCAAAACAGCTCCCTTTGTCGTGTTATGTTACTTAACTATATCGTATGTTATAAATAACTCAACTTTTGAATCTTTTCCTCAGCACGTTTTTTTCTACCTCAGAGTTTCTTTGTGTTCTGTTGCTCTCTTTTGTTTTGATTTCTCCACCAAAGTCTCTCACAAAGAGTCACTTATCATTATCAGTCACTCTTTACACTGAATGTAATAAAATCTGAATCATTCTCGCGTTTCGATGCCTCCCTAGTTATTTTTTGTCACTGAAGTTTTAATCAAGTCAAGTAAAATTCTCTTTCACTTGCCCCTTCAAAAGATCCACTCGTCCCAGACAAGCGTTAATGTCGAGCCCTTGACCGTGACTTCAATGTGGTTTTCCTTCAGCATCATCGTTCTTTGTTTCTGTGCGTTAGGTCATGTTCTTGGCACCTTAAAAGTCTGTGGGAAACTGACATTTATGGCTGTAAGTGCAGGGACTACTAATGTTGTGCTGGAGCTGATATGTGACCGATCCGGCGCTAAAGCTTGTGATTTCACCCTGAGCTCTTGGGAAATGTATTTTACTGAGTTGTCAAGTTAGATTGAGGGCTCTGCCATTCGTGGAGGCTCTTAACTCATCAAAGATTAAAGCGTCAGCCTGTGTAGTTACATAGAGCGGGACGTGTATATTGAAGCAGAACATGCTTGTATATTTGTTAAGCAGACAAGCATTGATGAGACAATGCAGTGGAACGTCAATTAAAGCTTTGCCTATCAGACTGATGACAATGAATGGTGAAGTGTGATTTTTTCAATATTAATAGACTTTCACGTTTCTTGATATGTAAAGAGAATTGCAAATTGAGTTGACTTTCGCGCCTTCTTGCACTTGAATATTTACGTTGGCAAGGCTTAAACTTGCAAGTCCCCCCCAATGATTAGAAATGGCCAAATTGTCCTCCCCAATATTTTATATTCTTGGTGCGGCATTTCATTACACACCGCTCTGCTTGTTGTTAGGATGACAATTTTTTTTTAAATGGTACGTGTTTAGGCTGGTGTGCCTTAGCAGTCTAATGCTGCGTTCACACCGAATAGCGAATAGTTGGACGCTTGAAAATTTTTTAATCCACTTGCACGCGTCCACTGTGATTTGGACGCGCATATAAATCGAGTGTTTGAAGCGAAATAGATGCGAAATAGATTTTATTTTGAGTTAATTTTGAGTGTTAGTTAACTATAATTAAGGATGCATCTATACCGATAACATATAATTCTTTATATTTGAAAGCCGATAACTGATATATTGGCCGATAAATCTAAATCCAGATTTTGATATAAAAAATTTGCGTCTAGTTTGACGCTTGAACATTTTTTAATCCACTTGCATGCATCCACAGCGAATTGGACGCGCGTATAAATCGAGCGTTTGAAGCTAAATAGACGCAGCATAACAGCGCTCATCACTGTCAGAATGAGTGAGCTGGCCAATCAAATCAAAGAAGGCGGGGCTTACTCCGAATTCCAATGCAATGCTTTAGTTATAGCATTGAAAGTGCTCGTCATAAGATTTAAGTAGCCATACATTTAATATTTGACAACTGGTTTATGATAGAAACGTTCAGCGACTGAGTAATATCCAATTATGCAAATTAAATCATAACTGAATTTGATTTGACGTGACATGTTAGTCATACGAATAAGAGTGAATGTGTGCATATTAAAAAAATATATTATTTGCAAATTTACTTCATAATTATAACAGAAGTTTGGTCTCGTTTTAAAGAAGATTGGCAGATTATTGTTGAAGTAAAAAAAAGTTTTAAAAAGTCGATGGGGTTTTGGTTTCATTGCCACTGTCGCCTTTGGCTTGGCTTGCTTAGTTGGGGACACTAAATTTTTCAACTAAATATCCAAATAAAACTAATTTGTAAACTAAATTAAGCATATAAACTAAATTACTGATCTAATTACTAATCTAAAGCCCACATTGTCACTGTATGATAATTGAAATGATCTGATGACATCACTGTTTTCTCCAGAGCGGCTGTAGGGCTGAATAAAATTCTCTTGCATTATTTTCCTGTTTAACACTGTGAAGCTGCTTTGAAACAATCTGCATTGTAAAAAGCGCTATATAAATAAAGTTGACTTGACTTAAGTTTATGTAAATTATTTAATATCAAATATATATTTTATGAAACATGTTGAACTCTAAAACTGCTAGAAAATCAAAGCCATAAATCAAAGCCATGTTTGAGGTTGATAACTCAAAAAATGAGCTTTCAGTGAGTTTGTTTGGGTGCAGTACCAAAGTTTCCTCATTAGATGCCAGTAAAGCTCCACTGGTACACACAGGGGTTGGATTTGTGATTTGCAGTATAGTTTTTCTCTCTCAAATATTACACACACACATACACACACATAGTTTTTTATTATACTACGGGGCCTTTGAATGCTTGAATCTGATTGGCTGATGAACGTTCTGAGGTGTGCAGTTATTTTCTGGGAGACGCACAGCGAACGTAGTTCCAGGCAGCTCTTGACCGCATTACAGTTCCATATCACTGCGCATAGTTAACTAATAACGGAAATTACAGGACTAAAAAACAACAATATGACAGACGATTTTCCTAAAGTAAATCTTAATATTTACAGTGAATATAAAACGTTCAACAACTGGGCGGCAGCAGTATTAGACAGTCCAGATGAAAAACAACAAAGGCAAGCTTTTCTGTCTCATTACTGAAATCACACATGCTCGCACACGCACTACAATTTGCACAGAAAGCTGTCAGCGCTGCCCTGACGATTTGATCAGTTCGCCTATAGTGGAGCAACTTAAAGGCTACACGTGACATTTTTTCACTAGCGAGGTAATAACAGCTGTTTAGAGACGCACAGAGGCAGCCTAATTCACACAAGCTCTCTCTCTCTCTCTCTCTCTCTCTCTCTCTCTCTCTCTCTCTCTCTCTCTCTCTCTCTCTCTCTCTCTCTCTCTCTCTCTCTCTCTCTCTCTGTCGCTCTCATTCTCTTTCTAATAACTTTATTAATAACTGCAGTAGAATGCTATCAACGGCTCAAGCCTTCGTTAACAGCTTTAAAATGACGTTTCGGAACTAGCAAAAGAGCTGTTGGATGAGACGCGGAAGAAATAGTCCTACTCACAATAGCGATTTAAGTACAAAAACCGGACGAATCCCTTTAAATATATAATCGGATCGATGTCTTGAGGTGTGGTAACCGTAGTATAAGCGGAATAATTGACTCCGGGCCGTTCAATTATTAGAATGATAATGCACACCCGAGGTGTAACTCCGCTTCACATCGTGACCGCATCACCACCTCGGGTGTGCATTATCATTCTAATAATTGAACGGCCCGTCGTCAATTATTCCTTACTTACACACTTACAAACCACACTCTGACATCCATACCAACACACCCACACAATTATAGCTGCATAATTTATCCAATTGGCTTTATAATGTGCAGAAGCAGAAATCAGGAAGCCTTGACAACAGAACGAAAGCCTATTAACAAAGATTGCATTAAAAATTGCAGTTTTTATGGGTTTCAATTTTGTCCTTAAGGTCCTGAGAGGAACTATTTTGTGTTACTGGAGCAAAATAGGTTTATTAAAGGAAATGGGGGTGAAATATTAAAATTCCATAAAATGCACACCAGTGCCAAAATATATGCAGTTGGCTTTAACACAGGAAAAATGATCAAAAGAGCAAAACTGACAAATACAGAAATACCCATAAGGTCGCACAAGGGTTAATTTAAACCAATAAGACACCCCCCCCCAATGTTCAAGACGTGGTTATGGCCTTGCACCAACGCCAATTTTACTTGCATTTGTTGCTTGCTGAGTTAATTTTAGGCCCCGTCCCCGTGCATTTTCATATTACACATGCAATTTTGCTTGACATATGAGAACAAATGCTGTCGATTAAAGTTGAGTTTGCTGCATATTACTTTATGTGAGCTGCCAATAGTCATGCTCACAATCATTTTGTGAAATGGTTATTGTTCTGCTGAAAGATTGTAATATTATCTTATTACTTCTTTCATTTTTTATGATTATTATACTTCATCGCGTATGAACCTCTGCTGGCATTATTCAAACTGCTGCCTTGCAGCACTAAATGTCATGAGTTCTTCACCGTGTGTGTTTTTGTTTTGTGTTTATCCGTTTGTTAAGTCGACATTCCCCCAGGATTACCACGTTTTGTCAGTTTACAGCGGTATCAAAATGAGCATAGAATTCCTTTATCTGTTCGTCTGATGCTCCTCCTGTCTTGTCTGTGTTAAGCTCCCACTTTATGTCACAGAAAATCACTTAATGCGAGATGTTTCCTTTCTGTTTGTGCTCCGATTCTGTCACACAGACTCACAGCAGATACCCATTGGCGTGTTTGCGCACAGATTTTGTGAAACATCTTTGATTTTGAGCCATTTGCAATGCTGTTGTCCTTCCAGGAATTGCAGTCATAATTGAATCTCTCATCATTATCTTTTGTAAATGGCTTGGCTGCTCTCCGTAAGTGCGTTTGCTCTTCTTCAGAGTGGAGCACATGTTGACTTCCCCCAGTTTAATCAAATCAGAATGACACTGGAGATGACATTAGACTTGCTCCAATTAGTCCAGAAACAGGAAGGATTGTAGCTGAATCACCAACAGGTGTGGGTTTGCTGAATTATGGAAATTGTGGGGAAAATGTTCAGAGTTCATGAGATCTCAATGTGATTTAAATGAAGAGCCAATTGAGACCCTAGTAAACTAAATGCATGATTTTCTTTAAAACTGCTTTGAAGCAGTGCGACTTATTCTCATGTCTAGGGTTGGGTACCGTTCACATTTTAATCGGTACCCAACGGTACCTTTTTTCTGTACTTTAGGGATGTTTACATCAATAACTGTAAAGAACCTGTAAGTCGTTTATAGAAGTGTTATTGACATTATACCAGAGCTGCCCTGCTCTCTGTCTGCCATTGTCTGTGATGTTTGATTACTGTAATATTTACTAGTAAATAGTAGGCTACTAGGTAATTAAATTATTTCATAAAAACAACCATATTATTATTTTTTCTTTTTAATTTCATTTCTATGAAAAGATTTCCCACAAATGATGTGTTGTGTATTTTCTGGTAATCAAATGAAGACAAAATACATTAATTTAATTACACTTTTAATTTAAAGCTACACCGTAAAAAATGATTTGTTGACACAACTTGCATTGACTCAGTTAAGTTTAGCCAACATTAGTAGTTAAGTTAACTCAACTTAAATGTATTTGTTGAAATAACTTGCAGTAAATTGGGACAACGTACTGTATCAATTAATAAGCATTTATATTTTTTTGTTAAGTCAACTTAAAAACATATTGGTTGAACTTAGTTTTTCATATTTTCACAACTATTAACCAAGTTTAATTGACATAAAATAGTATTTTTTCCTCAACATCACAACTTAACTTTTTGAGTTTACTAGACTTCATTGCTTGCTTTGACAAGAAGTTCTAGATATCTGCCTGGAACCAGATTTTTTAATGAACACAACTGCAAAATTTAAACTCTCAGCATTTATTTTTTAAACAGATGCACAGTACCCAAAAACAGACAAAAAGAATTAGCTTGCAAAGATATAAGAACATCACAAGAAATGCTCTTTTTTTATGCACAGACCAATTCTTAGAGAATAGTACAAATAATTCTTGTCATAATCAGATATTTTCCTTAAAGGAACAAGTGTACATGAAGAATTCACAATAAGCAGTGTTTAACTTTTTCAAATAAAACTGTCTTCAATTCCCAATCAAAGTTCAAACATGACAAGGTAACAAGAAAACAGTCTGTTTGAAAATAATTCTAGAATACCAATGTTAAAATATACAGCTCACAGAAACGTGCAAACTTCGCTATGCACAGACCCATTTTAGAGCCAAAATAGTACAAATAACTCTCCTTGTCATCAGATATTTTCCATACAGGAACAAGTGTACATGAAGAATTCACAATAAGCTGTGTTTAACAACTTCAAATAAAACAGTGTCTTCAATTCCAAATCAAATGTCAAACATGACAAGGAAAGAGCAGCAGGACAAGGTAACAAGAAAACAGTCTTTCAAGAATACCAATGTTACACTTAAATCAATGAGATCTAAAATAACAATGGTCTTAAACTTTAAAACTGTGTAACAGTGTAAGTGCTAATAGGTTTAATGCGTACACCAGGCCCATCAGGTTCAGAAAATCACTAGGTATGTCACAACCACTAGGATTCCGATCACCACACCCTTGATCACATCTTCACGGTCACTGGGCTTTGTAGAATGAAAACAAAATTAAGGTACTATTAGTTAAAACCAATTTCACAAACAATTTAAAGCAAATTAAGAGATCTAATGTAAATTTTTCCCTTGTTTTGCCTTAAAGGGTTAGTTCACCCAAAAATGAAAATTCTGTCATTAATTCCTCACCCTCATGTCGTTCGACACCCGTAAGACCTCCGTTCATCATCAGAACACAAATGAAGATATTTTAGTGTAAAGCTGATGCTGAGAAAGGCTTCAGATAGGCCTCCATTGGCATTCAGTACATTTACACTCACAAGACCCATAAAAGGCACGTCGTTACAAAGTCCATCTCACCACAGTGGCTCTACAATTATTGTATGAAGCGACGACAATAGTTTTTGTGCGCAAAAAAAAAAATCTAAATAACGACTTTATTCAACCTCTTCTTGTCTTCCGTGTGTGCCTCCACGACGCATGCGCGAGAATATGACGTAGCGCCGGCGTTCAGGAATCCATGAAATGCACACTTTAGCTCCATTTTGAGAACTACGGCGAGACCTAAAGCACGATCAATGTAGAATTCAACAGCTTAGATACGCGCGTCTTCCTCTGCTTGTGAACAAATCTCTTCTGGGTCATGTGTCCGAACGCCGGATCTGCGTCATATTCTCGCGCATGCGTCGTGGAGACACACACGGAAGACAAGAACAAGCTGGATAAAGGTGTTATTTTGATTTTTTTTTGCGCACAAAAACTATTGTCGTCGCATCGTCAAATTATTGTAGAGCCACTGTGGTGAGATGGACTTTGTAACAACGTTTTTAATGCCTTTTATGGGTCTTGGGAGTGTGAATGTACTGAATGCCAATGGAGGCCTATCTGAAGCCTTTCTCAGCATCAGATTTACACTAAAATATCTTCATCTGTGTTCTGAATATGAACGGAGGTCTTACGGGTGTCGACGACATGAGGGTGAGTAATTAATGACAGAATTTTCATTTTTGGGTGAACTAACCCTTTAAAGGTTTCAGCTTACCTTGCATATCTTCATGAATTTAGAAGGAGTCTCTCGCATGTACCACGGCAGGCCAAGCAATGCTGCAGTCCTCATCCTTTGGTTTGATGTCTGTAAAATATAGGATGGTTAAAGTACCTGCTTTATTGGTTCAATCCTTTGTTTTTCCTTTTCATTTATCCTTTCAACCCCTCCCTCTGTCTTGAAAAATAAAAACATTAATTTCAAATGTGTACAGTTGTATACTTTTGTTGTAAATAAATCACCAGTGATGTGGTACAACAACAGTTGTTTGTTACATTTTTGTTCTGCACCAAAATACGATTTAATAGTGGATGTAACCAGCTCATGTCACTTAAACCAGGAGTGTCAAAGGGTGCTTTCACACTGGTCTCGTTTGCTGCAGTCTGGACTCTGAGCCGGAGCGTGATTGTTCCCGGCGACCCCCGCAGTGTTTGTCTGGTTTCACACTCAAGTGGATTCTATCGAAACACGGTGTGTTATTACGTCATCACAAACGCGCATGATAGAAAACAGAACATGGGTCAATATATCGTTTTTTTTATTTTTTATTCTGTGTCTTATGTGCAGCTGAGTGAACAACACAGGTTTACGGTGTGTGAGTGTGTTTGTGTCGTATAATGTGGGCTTTTGCTGCTTGCAAACTAACTCTTTTGAGGAGACAGTGGATTTACAAATTTGTTGTCCTGATTCCACACGCTATGTGCGAACACACTGAAGGCCCACTCTCGCTCGTATCAAAGATAAATGATCAACACTATCATCCCTTACAAGCGTTTTATTTAACTAAACTACCCGAGTCCACATTATGATTTTGTCATGTGGACTCGGGTGTGCATTGCGGTACCAAAGCCAAGACTACCTGGAAGAAGTGGTCACTATTCGGTTGCACTCGAACCGTGACGTGGTTCAAGTGAATGTGAAAGCAACACGGACTCGGGTGCGCACTTGTCCAGGAAGTAATGTGACCTGCGCATGCGTTTTAGCTTATTATGATGTATTTAGTTAAATATAATGCATGTGAGGGATGATAGTGTTGATGATTTACCTTGGATACGAGCTAGAGTGGACAACAAATTTGGAAATCCACTGTCTCCTCAAAAGAGTTTGTTTGCCAGCAGCGGAATACCACCTTAAGCATCACACACACACACACACACACAGTAAACCTGTGTTGTTCACTCAGCTGCACATAATAGCAACGAATTAATAAAGAACACAATATATTGACCCATGTTGTTTTCTATCATGCGCCGTGCGTGCATGTATGCAATGACATAATATGCACACAAACGCACCAGGGTTCGACAGAATCCAGTTGAGTGTGAAACCAGACCAAATATAGATGCATGGGAGTGGACAGTGACTTGCCTGATGGCGGTGTTTAAGCTTGTAGTGGATGATTAAGGCACGCTGGTTGGGCGAGGAAAATCTGCAAATTTTGCAACACCACCTCATCGATTTCTGCTTCCACTCTGCTTGCACTATACTGATCCTGCAAATAAAAAAGTAAAACTCCATCTAAGTACACATATACATGTTACATTCAGAAATATTCACTGAACATAGGGCTCCACAACTATTCAAATATCGAATTGCGATTACTGATGCCACGATAACGTAATTGTTCAAACAAGAACGCAGCACAATAGGAACTACCAGTGACGTAAATGTACGCTGAAATAAAAAGTCTCTCACGCGTTATTAATCAGGAGCAGTTTCCGTGATGTATTAACAGTTTTTGTTAGTATTGTGTATTTACCATGGTAAGTGTTGTTTCCATAACCCAAAAATACCCATTTATGTTCACTTTGTCTTATTTTGTATATAAGCCTATACAATACTTTGTATAAAATAATAAATATTTTTAAAAGACTGAACTAGTTTGGGACTGCTATTAAATAGCTTAACCTTGTTAAGCGTTTATTTATCAGGATTAGTCATATTCTTACAATTTATGTTTATGTTAAGTAAAGGGGGACAGTAATTTTTTTGAGTCTCCAATTTTTTTTTGTTGTAAACAAATGTATAATAGGCATAAAAAAATGACCATGCGAAAATGTGGGTGCCATGGGCAAACGAGTTGAAAACCACTGTGATAAAGCTAGGCTATTTAAAACATCATTCAATCATTTAGATTAATAAATCACCCATTACAATTTTAAGGGAATAATCGAAAATTATGTTGTCATAATTGTGCAGCCCTAAAACATCTTAAACAAAAAATGTTTACCACTTTTATTTCTATTTCTGGTGATGCATTAAATATTATACTAATGATGTTGCTGTCAATATAAAATTGAGCAGGCTGTAAATATAGCTTTTATTGTGAAAATGTTTAATATAAATAACGTAACCCTGAAATTGATGATTCTTCAGGGCTTCACAGGTAACACAATTGACATAAAAGTTGAATCTTGTGATAATGAACTAAGTGTACAAATTATTATGTATGATATATATGATTTATGTACAAAAAGTTGACATTATATTAATACAAAATCATGGCAAGTTGCCTATATAGGCCAACAGAAGAAGCACCGTTTGCACATGCTCAAAAACTCATGGTATGCCATTTGAAAAAAATAACAACTGGCCGTTTAACATAAGTAACGTAAATCAAGCATTTATAGTAGTAATGGTCAACACTAATTATGGACTGGCGGTGGTGCTTCAGATATTAACGTTAATGGTCAAATTGTGTTTCTAAAAAAAATTAGATCCGATTAAGAACACGCTAAAAAGTAACTTACCGGTATGTGTACAATATTTACCATCATTAACATATACTAGTCAAATACTTCTCTTTCTGCTCACGTCTCGACAGCAGCTCTACTCGGTGTCTGTCTAACACACTGTATAGCTACCAAAAATGTGCGTGCCTAAATTGTACATGAAAGCAAGAACAAATCAGGGTACTTACTATAAAAATCCATCTGTAGATCTCCTTTCGTCTTCGTCGCCTTTTTTTCTCTCGCATCAGCAACTCGTGTCGTGATCTCGTCTTCTCGTGCAGAAAATGGTGATGGCGCGTCTGGTTCAATTTCAAATGCGTTAGTACGTCATCATGACGTAGAGTTTCTGGCACATGCGCATGAGGCAGGAAATTGAAAGAACCAATGGTTTGTTGTTATATAAACACATTATTTTAAGTTTTCCATTTACCTTTAAGTTGAGGTTGTTATAACGCATCCTATTGTCTAGTGAGGCACTGCAAGTTGACAGGACATAATTTTACTTGTCCACCTGACTAAAACTCAGAATCACTTTTTACAGTGTACACTGTGTAACTTTTTAAAGTTATTATTAGCTAAAAACACTTAGTTCTTTCAAAAATATATGTGCTCATTAATGTATATTTACTTCTTTCAAGTAATAAAGTATTCTCGTAAGTTTATATGCCATTGAAAATACATACGGGTGAGGGGTTCGAATGCGGGTCGCCATGTTGCCCCTCCATCTTGAAAGTACATTAGCCAAAGAGGGACATGCCCGTAAATTCAAGCTTCGCCTTTCGCGTTTTAACACTCGATGGCACCGTGTCGAATGTGGACGAGGTCGAACTGGAAGCCATGTTAATCTTGGACTAAATCAGCCACCGTAGGAGTTAAAACGAAATCGAAATTGAGAGGAAGAGAAACTAATATGCACTGGATGGTCATATACCTTTTCACCGCTAGATGGGGGAAAATATCACACAGTGTAGCTTTAATTAAACTTTTTTGTCAAACAAAGTGCTGCACAACTGAGCTTTATATGGTTCAAATTAAAACATGAAGAAAAATGGTAATTTATTACTTAAAAAATAAAGTTTTGATTATTATTATTACATCAGTGTTAGTATTATCATATTGAGACATATCTAAATTCTGCTGTACAACAGTGATATATTTGTCAAGTTAAACCGGACTTTTATTTTGACGGATTGTCGTGAAGAGCTTTGAGTTTCTGTGTTTATGACATGACGGTAGTTTTTCTCAAATTAAACGATAAAATGTCCTCATAAAGTGACTCTCAGTGGCTCTGGAAATGACGTTTGTGCATTCATGTCCTCATATGAGACGCCAGAGATGGAAACACGCGACCCTCACGCGCGATTCTGAGTGTGTGTGTGTGTGTGTGTGTGGTAAACCGCGCGTCTACGGCATTCATTCGCACAGAAACACGCATGATTTGAATTTAAATAGTCTTTTTGCGGTTTAATATTCACAGACATTAGTCTATATCACCAGATGTGTTCTCAGGTACCGAAATTTGGTACCGATTGATTTAATGTGAATCGGTAGTACCGACGTAATTCGATCGGTGCCCTTAAAAGTACAGAGTTCGGTACCCAACCCTACTCATGTCTGTCTCATTTTCTCCTGGTTTCATAGACAAGGCTTAAGATAATACATATTTGAGCTGTTTTAATTGAAAGCAATGTTTGTCTCAAGATGCACACCATGTTTTTTTCAAAGGCGCGTTCATAAAAGCTGCTTAAATGTCCTGATTGAGTAAGACATCTCGACATTGATGCTTTATTGTAGACTGTGGTTCCTTTCCTCAATGATCTCAAATATTTCTATTATCTACAAGACCAAATAAAAAATGGTTGATGTTATGTACATTAAAGTCAACATGATGACCCAGTTTACCAGTGTTATATAAAATCTGGAAATATATGGGAATTTTAAAAGTGTGCTTTTTTCATTTGTAAAAAGGTCAGTTATATAAAAAGGTCATGGACAATTTGTGGAAATATCTGTAGTTCATTTTATTCTATTTTTGTTCAAAGATTTTGGGATTTACATAAACTAACTTTATCGTCCTTAAAGGGATAGTTCACCCCAAAATAAATATTGTCCCATAATTTACTCACCCTCAGGCCATCCGAGGTGTATATGACATTCTTCTTTCAGCCAAACAAAAAAAATATCCTGGGTCTCCAATGGGAGTGAGTAATTAAAAAGGGACATCCATCCATCCAAAAAATAATCCATATGGCACCAGGGGGTTAATAAAGGAAGCGAATCCATGTGTTTTTGAAAAAAAATAAAAACGTCATGCATCGGGTCAGAGGTCACACTTCCACCAGAACTAGACTCTTGTACGGCCATTACCGGAAGTCTGCGATTTATAGTTTATAAAGTTATAAATATATAATAATACTTCCAATTTTATGTTTTATGTTCCATTATATTATTAACATTAAAAGCACTCTCTTTTTACAACTAAAATAACAGTTAAGGGTAAAAAAAACTGAATTCCCAAAAATTAAAACGGAAAAAACAGAATTAGCAAAAATTAAAACGGAATTTGGGAAAAAATAAAACTGATTTTATAGGGCACTGACTAGCATCTGAGTATGACGACATCAGGCTAATATGCATATTTATCTTACAAAATCCCATCGATTCAGAAGGCCTTAATTAACCCCCTGGAGTCGCATGGATCTCTTTTATAATGGATGGATGCGCTTTTTTGTTTTTCAAAATCCCAGTTGCCATTCACTCCCATTATAAAGCTTGGGACACCCAGGATGTTATTTAATATAACTCCGATTGTGTCCGGCTGAAAGAAGAAACTCCTCGAGGATGGCTTGAGGGTGAGTAGATAATGGGATGATTTTCATTTTTGGTTGAATTGACCCTTAAAGTTATTCAAAGTCCTGGGAATTCATTGGCCGTAAAATGTGGGAACCCTTTAACCCACATTGTGAGTCTCATTGTGACTTTAATGTTCTTACTCTGTCAATAATTGTCTCATTTGTGTCTATTTCTAACAAAGCTCACACTTGAATGAAGCATATCTGGGAGCTCCATTATGCTCTGCGAGAGCAATGAAATGTTCCTGTGCGCGCGGCCCAATTACTTGCAAAGCAGTAGCTGTGAAAAGGAATGTTATTAAAGCGCATTCTTGCGTAATGGCGCAAGAGTCAAAGAGCGCCGGGTCTCATCCCACACAGACACACGTCTGCCTAGCAACACCTTTCTCCTGAGTGGAATCTCCTGTCTTGTTTCTAAAGGTGGTGGCAGATGGTTGGCTGCCCACTGCCTCTAATTGACGATTACGTTGTGTTGGATTGATTAGAGCAGGGAAATATGAACTGCTTATAGAGCGAGTCCTGCTCTCTCCGGGGACGCTGAGCTTTAGGCACTGCAGAAAAGGAGGTTTTCATAAAGCTAGCTAATAGACAGACACTTAATTGGCTGCTCGGAAGAGCTTGGAGAAAAATTGAATGCGGCAAGCAGAAGTTGTTCGTCATTCTCATTTGTGCCGTTTGTTTACGGAATAGACCAGCTGCGGCCTTCCCTTTAATATACACTATTCAAAAGGTCATAGCCTCTTTATTAGTAGATAGTTGCCATGGTTTCTGCAGACCTCATCAAAGGAATTGTGCTTATGGACGTGTCTTTGCTTTTTCAGATTAAATACTAGGACCTAATGACGTTCTGTTCCATTAACGTTACTTCATTCTTCTGCAGATCACGGTGGTAAAATAATCTGAAGATGTGTTGTATTCACTGAAAACAGAAATCATGTTGTGATGAGAAAGACATGAAAGGATATAATGGGGAAAAAATGTATGCAACAAAACTTGTCGGATGTCTGATTCACTAACAAAAGACTCTTGAATCATTCTAATGTTCTTTCTTTGTAATGAATCGTTCAAACGAGTCTTGAACACATGAGTTTGGGGTTGGATTGTGGCTCTCTGGATTTAATTTGGGCATATTTCAGTTATGTCTATTTTGCTTCCATTTAAAAAGGAATTTCTGCTCTGTGGATACCAACTGAAGTAAACATGCAAACTGCATTTCTAAAACTGTTGTAACAATGTAAAAATATTAGAGGAAAAGGACTCGTTCATATGAATCATTTGTTCTTAATCAGACTGCACTGGTTGCACTGTATTTTTTTGATTCACTAAAAAGAACCAGTTCATAAGAGCCAGTTGCTTGCAATTCAGACTACACTAGTTGTTTGTACGTTTTTGATTCACTAAAAAGAACTTAGTTCAAAAGAGTAATTTGTTCGTGATTCAGACTACACTGATTGTTTCTGATTGTACGTTTTTGATTCACTGAAAATAATTGGTTCATAAGAGCCATTTGTTTTGTGAATCAGACTACACTAGTTGCTTGTACGTTTTTGATTCACTAAAAAGAACTTGGTTCAAAAGAGTAATTTGTTCGTGATTCAGACTACACTGATTGCACTATGTTTTTTGATTCACTGAAAAGAATTGGTTCATAAGAGTCATTTGTTTTGTGAATTAGACTACACTGGTTACACTGTTTGTTTTTGATTCACTAAAAAGAACTTGGTTCGAAAGAGTCATTTGTTCGTGATTCAGACTACACTGATTGCGCTGTATCGGTGCGTCCTAAATAGTTTTTGGAAATAGAATTAGTTTGTCTCAAATTATAGTATGTTGAAAAGAGTATAAGATACCCGAATGGGCTACTATTTACTAGATCCATGCACACTCTGACGGCTAATATTACCCACAACCCATTGTGAATTGGACAAGGATTCGATTAGAACTACAAACGCGGATAAAACGTGTTAAAAAACTACAAACATGGCGGATGTGCGAGTCCGACGGTTAAGTCAAGAGGTTTAGATAAAGGGGTTTTAGTGAATAATTATCAGTATCTAACTGGACGAAAACATATATATTTAATATTATCCACATTATATGTACTTTTATAATGATACCTTTGACCATTACCTTTTAAATGCATCATTATATTTAAACTGCAAACACATGAGGAGAGTCTCCGCATTAAAGACCCACGAATGTGAATGTCCTAAATGAACGTGCGTCTACATTTGTTTGTGAATCAGACTACACTGTTTGCTCATTAAGGTTTTAATTTGCTGAAAAAAACCGGTTCCTAAAAGTCAGTTGTTTGTGTATTGAACTGATGTATTCTTAAAAAGATAATTTTAGAATTGGAAGCAGAAACTTTAAAGTCCTTATAATTCCCACCCCAGGCATGGAGGCTTGTTCTCTTTGCCTCAGTTTTCTCTTACCTGGAGCTCATGAATATTTACCTTCATTGCTTCAGCTCGTACACCAGGCCACTTTAATCTTTCATTCCAGCTGAAGTGTTTGATTTTTCACAAAGAGGAGCGCAGGTAGAACCAGAACAAACGCTGGGATTAGTGTGATTGTTCACCGCAAAGCTCTCGCATCTCAATGAGGAATTAACCCCCGCTCTCCGCAAGCGACTTCTGCTCCGTGTTGGAGGCGCCATCAGTGATGCTATTGGCTAACTGGAGTCCGTTAGCTTTGGCCTTGGGAAAGACGCGCTCTGCGTGGGAAACTGGATTAGCCATTAGCTGCCAATGCTTCAGATCAATGCTCTTGTCAGCTGTGGGTGTTGTCAGGGCTCATGGAGGTTTATGGGTAATCAGTTGTGTATTTGGTTCGATGGAGAGCAGGCAAATACAGCGGGTTATTTAGAAATGTAAATCTGACATGTCGTTGTTAGGAGTCATTGATTTATTTAATTTTTGTATATCATTGTATTAAAGCAGGGGTTTTTTAACCTTTATGACGCCCCCAAATATGATGAGCCTTTTAAGAGGGACCCCTTCCTAAAATTCATCTATATAATTTTATGTATGAAAAAACATTTAAACTATTAGATAAATAGTAAGTGTGACATAAATGCAACATATTGTTTCCAAATGTAAATTGGCTATATATAATGTTGGATGTATAAACCTGAAGAAGAAAGTTTTCAATAAAAAATGATTTGTATAAGCAACTTTCACAATAAATGTATGTAATCAGCTCATGTACTGCGTTAAGAACACAGCCTTACAACCCCAGTGAGCGAGATAAAGGGGACTATAGTGAGAAAAACTTACTAGAGAGATACAAAGCAAACATATACAATTCTGGAAAGTATGGTTATGGCAAGAAATGAGAGAAAAGGTTTGAATGTTTGGTAGACTTTTTGCTTTTCTGGGGACCCCTTAAAACCATCTGGAGGATCCCCGGACCCCAGTTTGAGAACCCCTGTATTTGAGTATATTATTGTCATCGTTATAATAATGTTATTAGTAGTTAATGTTAATAATTATATTGAATTAATTTATATTTTATATTAAATAATAATAGTTATTATTATTAAAGTAAATTAAAATAAAACCCAATTAAAATAATACTTATCAACAATAATTGTATTATTATTAAAGTATTATTATTATTATTATTATTATTATTCTTTTGTGCTGTCTAACGAATCACATCCAAAATAAAAGTTTGTGTTTACATAATATGTGAATATTATATATATATGTATATGTATATGTATATATATATATATGTATATGTATATATATATATATATATATATGTATATATATATATATATATATATATATATATATATATATATATATATATATATATATATATATATATATATACATATACGTATATATATATAAATAAATACACATTCATGTATAAATTTCATGTATATATTTATAGTATAAGCATGCAAATATTTCTTAAATATATACATGCATGTGTGTTTGTTTATTTATATATACATAAAAATTATACACAACACACACACACACACACACACATATATATTATGTATTATGTAAACAGAAACTTATTTTGCATCACGATTAATCGTTTGAAAGCCCTAATTTTTTCTAAAATAATTTATTATTTTGAATTTGATTTAATATTATTATCAAAATGTAATCTGAATTAATAATATTAACAACAGTATTTAATAATATTAATGATGATAATAGTTATTATTTAGTTTAATTTAATATTAATTTAATACTACAAATATTTTTATAACATTATGACAACAACTACTATCATTGTTATTATTAACAATAATAATACTACTAATAAAGTACATTAAACTAAAATAATAATAATAGTAATAGCTATTATTGTTATTAACATTATTATTTTGTTTATTTTAATTTAATGATAAAAATATTAACAACAACTTTATTATTATTATTGTTGTTGTTGTTTTTAAAGTAAACTACATAATAGTAATAATAATACTACACCTCCAGCATCATGCCGGTGAGTTTTGCACAAAGCACCACTCATATTTTGTTGGGAAAATGTAAAAATCTAGTATTTTGTTTTCCGCTGTGGGTTTGAATGCTGTGGGTATCCAGGCTATGGATGACAGCTTCAGAGTTCCTGTGGAATAAATATGAAACACCTACTCCTAGATACTCATGCGCTTGATGGTGAAACATGTCAGAAAGGCACTCGTTTGGAGGGCACTTTTTGGTAAAAATATGCCTCCTCTCTGGCGCTTTCCCTGATGATTTAGCTTGCGTTTACTTCCCTTTGTATTATCTTCAAGCTGGGCCAATATTAGAGAGTCTGTCAGTTTGTTTAATGTATTCCAGGCGTTTCATTGACCATGGGAATCGCAGTGTATGTTCTCCTTCGCTGGACTATCAAATGTCACGGGACACTGCCCGCTCATGAATCGCAACGACTGTACATGGCTATGCACGAGAGACATTTTAAAATATGCAAATCCATCAGATGCACCATTAGCAGCTCGTGCATATGTTTCCGCGTTTGCTATACTCCGTTAGTCTGGGTTTTAGGAGCAACAGTGTTGAAGTGAGTTGATGCTCTGAGTAGTCACAGCATGTCTCCGACGTGACTTGGTGACCTTTGGAATTCACACGGGCATCTGTTAAATGTCTTCTAAGGTCACAACATTTGATGACTCATGGCTCTAATTTGACAAAGCTGATTTTTATTCTCCTCATTATGCTTTTTGGAGTATTTTCATTTTCATTTTTTTTAGCATTTGAATGGAAAGGCACTTATGGCATTGAGAGCTGTGGAACGGTACACGCAGGTGAAACACAACGCCCTCTGGAACACATGCTTATTACTTTCATACATATTCAGTCTCAGCTGATTGACTCTTAAATGGGCTTATATAACAGGGTTTTTCCTGGGTCAAAAATGGTCTGACAGACATGGTCATCCACACACACAGTAAAAAAGTACCCTACCCATGTGATCTGTGAGTGCAATACTGACTAAACATTTAAAATAAATGCAAAGAAACCGTTTGCTTATCTTATTTTGATATCTCATATTATATATGATCTCTTACATTGATGTTTGTTTCTTTAATTCCTAATTGTTTACACTAATTACTGATAATTGTTTTATAATCATATCAATGTTAAAAAGTAGCATTAAAAAATTATTAACAAATAGCCTAATTTTCTACCATATACAATTTAATAAAATAATCAGCTAGCTAACAACAACTTTGTTCTGGTTTCACCTAACTCAAGTCTAAATGATTTTATACATTTTATTACACATTGTCAATATAAATATCCTGAAAATACTGTGGATTATTAAGATTAATTCTCACTAACCACTAGGGCTGCCAATAACGACTATTTTTATATTGATTAATCTATCGACTAATGTATCAATTAATCGATTAATCTATTGACTAATTTATCGATAAATCTATCGACTAATTTATCGGTTAATCGATTAATCTGCCGACTGGTTTATCGATTAATCTATTGGCTCATTTATCGATAAATCTATCGACTAATTTATCGGTTAATCGATTAATCTGCCCGCTGGTTTATCGATTAATCTATTGACTAATTTATCGATAAATCTATCGACTAATTTATCGGTTAATCGATTAATCTGCCGACTGGTTTATCGATTAATCTATTGACTCATTTATCGATAAATCTATCGACTAATTTATCGGTTAATCGATTAATCTGCCGGCTGGTTTATCGGTTAATCTATCGACTAATTTATCACAATACATTTCAACAATTTTACTTTAAAACATTTAATTTAACTTGCAACGTTGGCCTTCAGTAGTGTACTATAAAAAGTATAAATGTAAACAAGCCCTTGACAAAATGTAAAACTAAAAGAGTAAAAATGTAAAAAGGTACAAATTTGTAAACTAACATAACAAAAAAAGAGAATATCAGCAAATACTTTTTATACTTTTTACATAGAATAGTGTTGTCATGATACCAAAATTATGACTTTGAGATGTTTGCAACAATCACATTATTATCAATCATGTTTATTAAATATCTGTATATTGATTATATATGAAGGCCACAGGTAAAGACCTTTATTATAATGGGTTTATGTGAAGATTGTTCAATAAAAATGTTTTTTAAAGCATAATAAATGTTGAAATTGATAGTCTTCTCATCAATGAAGACATCAGTATCAGTATTAATATTCATAAAAAGATGCCATTACAAATATGGCAACAAATATTTAAAATGTACTGTTTAAATATTAAATATACTGTTAAAAATTACTCTACATTAATTTGGAGAGTAACTGTGAAATTATTACAATATAAAAATATTAAAACAGCAAAAATATGCAATTTATTCTTTTCTTTTTTTGATTGACAACAGTAATTGTATTATATTTTAATATATTATATTATATTTTTTATAAATTATTTTATTTTGCATTTTTAATCAAATTTTGTGTCAAAATGTCTTAATATTCGGCACTCCGTCAAATAAGAACTCAATAATGAAATATGTTAAATGTACTGCAGTAGAAAAATGTATTCTGGTCAGTTTGTCAAATTGAAAAGGGAAGATAACGTGCATTGCATTGTGGGATACAGTTATCAATGCAATGTGCTCTGTTGTGTATTTCACATTTTAGAGATTGTAGAAGGCCATTTGAGAGTCTTCTGTCCATACTGAAACTGTACACACTGAACATACTAGCCTATACTCAGCAATAGTAGTGTGCTATTCCAAACGTAACCTCTGTTGTACGAAGAGGGCGAATTCCTCCGGATTCACAGCCCAGATAAATGAGCACTGTGATTGAAACGCACCCGGCTAGAAAATCAACTCTTGAAGATTAAGATGGATGGTCACATTCTGGTGCCCGTTGCTAAATGAGATGCTAAAGTTTGAGCTAACTAACTGAACCCGAAGCGTACATCACGAGAGAATGAAATTACGGCAGAAGTTTTATTTGCATTATTTTGTATCTCATTACTGACTCAAATCACATGCGCTCCATTCGTGGGCTATAAAAGAGAAAGAAATGCAGAGGTTTAGTGTGAAATTTGATTTGGTGCAGCGAAGGTGATCCGTTTATGTGATGCAAACCCTTTCTCACACAGGCAGGGGAGCTGAGGAAGGACAAAAACACAGTCTAAATGACAACGCCACTAAGTGCCCTCTCCTCTCCTCTCCAGCCATCTGTACGTCTCTTGAACTCCTTCTGAGGTCAAACGCTCCAGGGCTTGCGCAACACCAGGCCCCTGTAGGGGAGAGGATCCCAGAATATCAATGCTGCATTCACACATTTCTCTCTATTACAGGTTTTGAAATGAAGGTCGGCCAAAGTATATCGTTCATGTGATGTGAGTGTCCCATCAGAAGGACCTCATATGAAGCCATTCAGAAGTTAAATGAAAATGCTAAGTTGTTTTATTTTGAATGTTTAATCTAATTTTGTTTTTGAAATGTCAGAAGTAAATTGAAAATGCCTTTTTAAGGCTGGGTTAGCGCTCTATTTACATATTTGCAGTGTCAGTATAACACTGGGTCGAGATGTCTGACCCAGGAGCTGGGTGACACAAAAACTACCCAAACACTGGGTTGTTACGTCTGACCCAGGATCTGGGTGACACAAAAACTACCCAAACACTGGGTTGTTACGTCTGACCCAGGATCTGGGTAACACATAAACTACCCAAACACTGGGTCGAGATGTCTGACCCAGAATCTGGGTTACACAAAAACTACCCAAACACTGGGTTGTTACGTCTGACCCAGGATCTGGGTAACACATAAACTACCCAAACACTGGGTTGTTACGTCTGACCCTGGAGCTGGTAATACAAAAACTACCTAAACATTGGGTTGTTACGTCTGACCCAGGAGCTGGGTGACACAAAAACTACCCAAACACTGGGTTGTTACGTCTGACCCAGGATCTGGGTGACACAAAAACTACCCAAACACTGGGTTGTTACGTCTGACCCAGGATCTGGGTGACACAAAAACTACCCAAACACTGGGTTGTTACGTCTGACCCAGGATCTGGGTAACACATAAACTACCCAAACACTGGGTCGAGATGTCTGACCCAGAATCTGGGTTACACAAAAACTACCCAAACACTGGGTTGTTACGTCTGACCCAGGATCTGGGTAACACATAAACTACCCAAACACTGGGTTGTTACGTCTGACCCTGGAGCTGGTAATACAAAAACTACCTAAACATTGGGTTGTTACGTCTGACCCAGGAGCTGGGTGACACAAAAGCTACCCAAACACTGGGTTGTTACGTCTTATCCAAGAGCTGGGTAACACATAAACTACCCAAACACTGGGTCGAGATGTCTGACCCAGAATCTGGGTTACACAAAAACTACCCAAACACTGGGTTGTTACGTCTGACCCAGAATCTGGGTTACACAAAAACTACCCAAACACTGGGTTGTTACGTCTAACTCAAGAGTTAGGTAACACATAAACTACCCAAACACTGGGTTGTTACGTCTAACTCAAGAGTTAGGTAACACATAAACTACCCAAACACTGGGTTGTTACGTCTGACCCAGGATCTGGGTAACACATAAACTACCCAAACACTGAAAAAATGACCCAAAAGGCTCAACCCAGTAGGATTTGTGTAGAAAAAATAACCTAAGATTTTTTAGAGTGTAAAGCCCTTTTATTTCCAGAATATTAGAACATTACTTGCATAAAATGTCTTTAAATCACAGTATTATGAATTCCTCCTCTTGTCATTCCAGTTCAAATTCATGCGTGTTGTGTCCAATTTAGTTGAAATTCCAAAATCCTACACTTAAAGACATGGGTCTCTCCTTTAATGGAAGCCTATTCACTCAAAAAAAAAAAAAAAATGCTGGGTTGTCTCAATCCATGGTTGGGTCAAATATGTACAAATCTGACCGTTGGGTTTTAAAATGTAATTGAAAATTAAAACCAGCTGTTTGGATTGTTCATATTTGATCCAACCATGGTTTGAAACAACCCAGCATTTTTCAGAATGAATAGTCTTCCATTAAAGGAGAGACCCATGTCTAGAACCCAGGAAATCACTGAGACTTGAGAGTGGACTCTTTTCACATATCCCAGTAATAAACCACCGCCCAGAGCACCTCTGCATCTCTAAAACACTGGGAAGTAATGAGCAAACGTACAGCGGTGTTCTGGAAACCTCTTGAGCTCTGCGGTGTGGCCAATCGCCACTGAAAACATACAGATCTAGTCTATCCAGTGCTTTTTTGCCATCTGTGTGAGAACTGGCTTTGGAGCCATTTCAAATCCAAACACTTTCAGCGAACATTTGACCATAAAATGCTGTGCGTGATTCAATAACAGATGGTCGGTATGCATGCTACCCTTTGAAGAGCAAACCTCTAAGTGCCTCCAGCCTCACAGATCTGCATTTTGATCATGTGGTTGCATATCCCTGAATCATTTAAGACAATCCTGTGGGCCAATTAGTGGTGGATTGAATCAAGGCAAGAGCAGCTTTGAGATCAGGGTGCTTTAAGCGCTGAGCTGAAGTCGACTGTTTGTTGTTTTGAGGCTGGCTTTTCTGTGTGCTTGACCACAAGGGTTCAATTTTCCCCCTGTGTTCAACCTATGATTACATAAAAACACAGGCTTTGGAATAAGAAACTGTGAACTGAAGAGTAACTACAGCTCTCAATGACTCTGGCTGGGTCTTGTATGTTTGAGGCCCTAAACGAGTGTTTGTACTACAGAACGCGATGAAAACAATTCTCTTCAGTCTTGTATGCTTTTCTGTAAGCGCTATGATTTTAGTTGGACTGCTCAGAACTACAGAAATGTGCCCGCAGCACAGATTGTGTGGGTAGGACAAGCTATATGATTTCTTCATCTGAGTAAGTGCAGTTGCCAACACTCGGTGTTACCGCATAACAAAATCACATCCAAATGCCGGAGCAGCTTATTGGCATGGGTTCCTCATCTTGTCTGTATGTGCATACAGGAGCCCGGCTTCATTCATTCTGCCTGGCTAATGATTTGGTTCAATGCCAGTTTCCAGGTTCAGTGATTACTCTCATCCCGGCTAACGGGTTTATGCTCGAAACATTTTTGAAAACATTCAACTTTGGTTGTTACAAATGTCAACGATGCTTGTCGTCCAACCGGTGTTGTTTTTAACTAAAACTGAAATGAAACAAAATAGAAATTAGATAGAACATTTAAATTAAAATTACAAATGTTGACATGGCATTTAACTGAAATAAAATTATTTTAAGTTGAAATAAAAATAAATTAAAGCCTGATAAAAAAAAATATTTATAAAAAAACTAAATTTAATAAAGATGACAAAAACATGTCTAAAACTTAAAGGTGCACTATGTAATTTTTTTTTTAGTAAAATATCCAAAAACCACTCTGCCAGTGTTATATATTTTGTTCAGCTGAGTACTATCCCAAATGTCCCAACTATTTGTAAATCGTGAGAAAATTGCTATTTTAGCAATGAGGGCGTGGCCTGTCGATGACATCATCTTTGTTTTGAATAGGCGACCTCTAGCGGAAGGAAAAGTTACATAGTGCAGCTTTAAACTAAAATTAAAACAGAAAACATTTAAATGAAGATAATTCAAAATATTATTAAATACAATAATACTGTATAAATAATACTTTTAATGGCATTCAACAACTGAAAGGTAGGTGTGTATATATATATATATATATATATATTTATATATATATATTTATTGTTTTGACATTTTAGTGATAGATTTAATTAGCATGCTGTTCCATAAAGTGTATATTTAGGGCCCGAGCACCGATGATGTGAGGACCCTGTTGGAATTGCTCAGCCTATTATTATTATTCTCCCAAATGAATCCCATTTTTGAGGGCCTAAACACGCTCGAAAACTCATGAAACTTTGCACACACGTCATAAGTGGCGAAAATTTACGTCTGATATGGGTTTCAGAATTAGGCTTGGCAAAATGGCTCAATAGCGCCACCTACAAAATTTCAATTAATCGCCGATACGAGTATGAAATTCGGTAGACACATGTAACAGCCCAACACCTACAAAAAAGTCAAAAAAATCTAAAAACCCAACAGGAAGTGAGATATTTTGAATTTTCTCTGCAAACTTTTTGCAATTTTTGCCATTTCCAGACGTTGTACTTTAACAACCTCCTCATTGAGATTTAACCAGATCAACATCATGTTTGGTCAGTCTAATCTAAAGGCCTTGGCGATGTTAAATTGTGAAGATCTTGAGCTTTCAATGGAGGGCGTGACCGTGGTGGCCTGACAAAGTCTGATGTTTCGCCATGACACAGGAAGCTGTTGTAAGTCAGACATACAATGCCCCAAACTTCACATGTTTGATAAGAGTCCTGGCCTCTACATGCCAATATTCAGTCAGTCATAGCGCCACCTACTGGCAACAGGAAATTGCATGCTTTTTACTGTAATGCACTCCCAGAAACACATTTAAATATGCCATAAAGTGCCAAACATGCTAGAAACACATTCAATCAACTTTTTTTTAAACGGCACGAAAGAGGAAGTTATTGTAACTCAGGCATTCAATGTCCGATCTGCCCTAAACTTCACATGTTTGATAATAGTCCATCTACAAAGTAATATTCAGTTATAGTCAAAGCGCCACCTGCTGGCTGAAGGAAGTGTGGCACATCAGTATGGCGTATTTCTCCTATATTTATTTGCTTAAATGCATCTCGCTCACTATTCACTGTTTTCCCGAGGCCACCGGGTGGCGATGGCCCCGAGGGCCCTTTCATCGCCGCTTGCAGCTTTAATCCTATTTTTTTTTAATTACATTCAATTTATATCAATTATTCCATATTTATAAATTATTTTTTGTAAATGATTCAGGGAATGAATAGACTTGAATAGACAACTTATTCAGGCAACCCACTTACCTAATACCTTCAGAAACATTATTTTTGAATATATTCCAGAAAGCTTTTATGTAATTATGCTAGTTGACGTTTCAAAACGTATAAAGCAGCATTTTCTGTAGAAATGCTGTCTTGGTAAGGCATTTTAGTAGTTTCTGAAACGCAGCCCATGGGTCATTTCTCATAATTGCGGTTATTTTATTTCCAAGATTCTCCAGATGAGTTCTAGGACAGGCAGTTTGGAGCCAAATGGGTTTCATATAAATCATGTATGAGCACAGAAGTGTTTCAGCTTCCTCGGCAAAAAGTGTCTGATACAGATGTCTCAAACTTTTGCTGCCTCTGTTAAAGTGGCCCTATTATGCTTTTTTCAAATATTACCTTAAATGCAATGTGTAATATCGCTGTTTGTGAATGTAAAAGGTCTGCAAAGTTTTAAAGATCAAAGTGCACCAAAGTTTGTAACACATTTGCATAATGCCAGCCTATGGCCTTCATTGGCTGCCCGCGATCAACGTCTACTTTGCCTCATCAAACACTGTAGTTGTAACTGAGACTGGAAGAGTTTGGTTCCTGTTGTCAATGTCGATCAGAGCAGTGTAGACCAATCACAACAGACTGGGCCATCTGACCAATCAGAGGAGAATAGACCTAGGCCTGTCGCGATAGTCAATAAATCAATTAATCGCACAATAAAAAAAATGAGCTTGATAATTTTTCCGGCCGCGGTAATTTCCAGCGTTATATCAATTTTTGCAGAGTGTTACATTATATGATCACGCTCTTATAAATGTTAACGCTTCTAAGCACGACAAGACACAAGAGAACGCGCTGTATGTGTGTGTGTGTGTGTGTGTGTGTGTCTGTGTCTGTGTCTGTGTGTGTGTGTGTGTGTGTGTTTGTGTGTGTGTGTCAGTGTCCTGTCTGTGTGGCTGCGTCTCATGTCAGCTAATCGAGGGACACTCTGACACACACACACACACACACACACACACACACACACTCGACGCACAGACAGAATCGCATCAGTCTCCTGCTCACATTCAGTTCTCTTTTGCTCTTGAACAAACAATAACAACAACACAGAGAATTTTGAGTATTCTCATATTAGGAGTCTTAAATGAGTTAAATAACGTCTTAAATGAACTTAAAGAGTTGTGAGGAAATTAGATGTTTCTACATTAATTTGGAGAGAAACTGAAATTATTACAATATCAAAATTAAATACAGAATTTTTTATTTATTAATTAGTTAATTTTTTTTAATAGATTCCCAGCACTGCCTAAAACACAATCATCTGTTGCAGTTTTCCAGCTGTTTATTCAAGTGCATTTGTTTGTTAACAGACTGAGAGTCCATTGCTTTTTTATTCTTTTGTTTGTTTTGTTCATTTATTGCGGATATTTAGCGGTTTTCCGTTTTCAGTGTTAAATAGTCTTTAGAAATAAAAGTTTATTGCTCTTTGAAAAGGTGTACCTGCATTATTATGCAATTATCATTATTTTATATGAAAATGGTCTCAGAACGACAATATTATCGTTTATCGCAATAATTTCTTGGCCAATTTATCGTCCAGCAAAATGTGTTATCGTGACAGGCCTAAATAGACCAATCACAACAGACTGGGCCATCTGACCAATCAGAGGAGAAGAGGTTCTCAAAAAGGAGGAGTTTAGAGAAACTGGATCGTTTATTAAATCATTTCAGATGTATTATACAAATTAAAGTCTTAAAGTAATTTATTTATTTAACCTTGGATGCATGCAAATCCGTTTAGTAGACTCCAAAACAAAATGAAGGCTAAAAATAGCATAATTCTGCATACTGTTATAGCATACAAAAACTGTTCATATACAATATATCGTACTGTTATAGCTGCAGTTCATTCACAGATGGTTTCATGAAGCACGTGAACGCGATTGCAGGACTCAGCTGAGATCTCACTCTAGAGAGAACGCTACGCCACTGCACCTGCGAGAGAAAGAGACGTTTCTACCACAGTCAGCAACACGCCGGACCCCCACACACACACACACACACACACACACACACACACACACCTCGTCTTCAGCGGGACTGAAGTTGGCAGGAAATAGATTAGTTTGAATCCATTTCAGCCTGGCCAATCACCGGCCTCATGTTGCCTTCTCAAATGAATGCGGCTCAAAGGTGAATGCTGGCCAGTTGTCGAGTAGCTCTGTCGTAATTGGGGAAAACCGTCCACTTGCATTTACATCCACGTCAAGGGTAGATGCACACAGTCCCAAACCCTTCACTCGGGACTGTCCTGAGCCGTGACGTCAAAGCTGCACCAAAAACACTAGCTATTCATCACAATCTCTGCACTAAACTCTTTTTAGAGCAAGAAAAACCCTGATGATCTTTTACACGGTGAAATGACAGAAGTGTGAATTGAGACTGAAACATGTCTCTCAGTAACAGGCCAGACAACCTTTACGTCTCTCAGTCTTAGTCAGACGTACAGCCGAGGGAGAAATAGACGGCCATAATGTGTTTATTATTATGCACTAACCATCTGGAGGAGGCCACGGCTCCTGAGTGACTTCTGTCTGCATGGAGGACAGGAAAAGTGGATGTTTACACTTTATTTCAAGTGGTCGTGACCTGCTTTTCTCCTGTCATGATGCTTTAGAGCAGGGGTCTTCAACTAAATTTGCTTGAGGTCCAGTAAATGAACCCTCCTCACCGGCCGAGGTCCGGACAATTATATACCTAAAAACAATAATTTATTGCCAGACTAAAGAAATAATATTTGTTCTTTATTGAACAAAATATAATATGTTCTCATATGGACAAAACATGTCTGTTCATATTGTTAAAGCAAACATAGGTAATCCTTCACAAAATTGATCTCATGTTGTTGTTCTGTAATGTCCTTTAAGTTGCTTTGGTACAAAATATCTCAATTCAACCAGTAACCATGTCTGACAAAAATATGATGAACTAAAAATGCTTTCATCTCAACATTACTAGCAACTAAACTGCTGAACTGAGATAAATAATAACAATCAATGAACGCAAATGTTCATTCACATGTATAGTCTCTACTTAACTAACTTGATGTATTTAATTTTGAACACTGCTCTCTTCTGTGTTTCAAATTGCACTGGTAAAATATCATTAGCAATATCATTCAGAAACACAAACAGGCAAAAATAAAGTGCCACCAGTGTTGGAAAAATTTAAAACTGCAAGAAACATTTTATTTAATGTTTCCACTTTTGACAACCGCAACAGAATCAGAGCAAATGAGACACACAGGCCTCGTACAGGATGCAGGAAGAATAAATGCACATTTTTCCACCCATTCATCTCGGAAAACTGTTTTCAGCGTCAAATTTCCGAATTTTTGAAAATGCCATTGTTTTTGTGTGCCACTTTCTTCTCTTAGTCTCTTCTTCACTTCATGCGTGACCGCGCGTCTGAACGTAGCAACAGATAAATGTGTATAAATGTGATTTATTTTTATTTTTATGGCATTTGGCATTTATTTATTTCATTACGTCAAAACCGATTTGCGGTCCGGATGGACGCATCTCATGGTCCGGATTCGGACCGGAGTCTGCTAGTTGGCGACCCCGGCTTTAGAGCATTCACTTTTTGAAGGCTTCCTTAGAAATCACTTTACTGTGATGAATACACTAGGGCCGCAACTGATAATCGACAAAAAGTGAAAAATATTAAATGAAAATAAATAATAAAAACAATTTATTAAACATGAAAACAAGTCAGCTCGCCAGTATGGCAGGTTTTTGGATTGTATAAGTCTGACCGTAGTCAGACCAATGTCGTCTGCAAGACCGTCATCCCCACCAAGACTGGCAATACCACAAACTTGTTCGTTTGGGGACGTGTTTATACTCTACGCTCTCGCTGTTGTGCTAATCTTGACTTTGGCTGAATCCGAAATCGCCCCCTAAATCCTCAATCACTATTCCCTACTTTTGTTCACTGACAAGGATTGCGGTTCACTTGAAGGACTGAATGAAAACAAGTGAGCGAATTCGGACAGCCGCTGTTTGTACATCAGCTGTACACTCGTTGTTGCGGTGCAAAGTGGGATAGAATGAGTGCACTCAATAACGTTCATTATCGTTTTGGACACCACTAGAAATGGCTGTCCCGTATTTAAGGGTATAGGAGGCGATTTCGGATTCAACCTTTGAAACGACATGAGAGGTAATGTTACTCTGCATCAGTGCCTTATGACAAAGCATCTAAACGGTAACAGTTACAAAGAAATAACGGAGGCACTGCACCTTAATGTTAAGAGATAATAGTAAAGTGTTCATTGTGATTTTAGACTTGTGTTTATATTTTAATTATTTGAGTGTTTTCCATGGTTGTGTTGACATTTCTGCCTTTATAACTGAGGGGATTATAATCAGAGGAAAGTTAAGTTTAAAATAAAAATGTTTAAATGTAAAATATTTATCTCCTGGTCTTTATTTTAAATAGGTCATAAAAATATCAATAATTATCGATATCGACCGATATGAAACACTTATATCGTGATACAGTTTTCAGCCATATCGCCCAGCCCTATTACACACATTCAAAAATGAATTTATAACCAAAAAATCAAAAAGCGCCTCTTTTTTTTGGGGGGGGGGGGGGTTTACAGCTCAGACAACATATACTTACATGTTTATCACTTTTAGCAGTGGTTTATGTAACACCAAAATTGTGTATTTAAACCATATGTGGGTATTCGAAGCGTTTCAATTTGAGGAGGCCAAATCCAGGTGGAAATCCCCCAAAATGGTCCCAGAGCATAAGAGGTTAAAGGGATAGTTCACCCAAAAATTAAAATTAGCCCATGATTTACTCACCCTCAAGTCATCCGAGGTGTATATGACATTCTTCTTTCAGACGAATACAATCTGAGTTATATTACAAAAGTCCAGGCTAATCCAAGCATTATAATGGCAGTAATAGTTGCTCTGTTTTTGAAGTCCATAAAAAGTGCATCTATCCATCATATAACTGCTCCACGCGGCTCTGGGGTGTTAATAAAGGCCTTCTGAAGCGAATTGACGCGTTTGTGTAAGAAAAAATATCCATATTTAAAACTTTATCAAGTAAACTTTCGGCTGACCGCCTTCCCTGTTCAATTTATGGAAAATGTTTTGAAAGTGCCTCTGCCGATCGAAAGACTAACACGACCAGGTCCGCTCGTCACAACGTCACGAACACATCTTGAGTTTCACTTTCAACATTCAACACTTTTCCACAGAAGGCGGTCGGCCGAGAGTTTACATGATAAAGTTTTAAATATGGATATTTTCTTTACACAAACGCGTCGATTCGCTTCAGAAGGCCTTTATTAACACCCCAGAGCCGTGTGGAGCAGTTATATGATGGGTAGATGCACTTTTTGTGGACTTCAAAAACAGAGCAACTATTACTGCCATTATAATGCTTGGATTAGCCTGGACTTTTGTAATATAACTCAGATTTTATTCGTCTGAAAGAAGAATGTCATATACACCTCGGAGGACTTGAGGGAGAGTAAATCATGGGCTAATTTTAATTTTTGGGTGAACTATCCCTTTAATCATCATCACAATGAGTAAAACCACAGAATATAGTTCTGATGTGCAGCAAAAGATGGTTGAGCTTCACAAAACAGAAAGTGTCTGTAAGACAATAGCTAATAGCTATTTAATAAAATGATGCCAATAATTATGTCCAACATGTTTTGGAGAAAAACATTTATTTCATAGAGATTTTTTCCTACATTTTCGATTCGTTTTTGTGAATTTTTGGAATAAAAGATCAAAGGACTAACAATGCAGATTTATTTTTACAGGCTTCTTTGTCATATTTACAAAGGGGCCAATAATTCTGACCACAACTGACTATGATATTGCTGATAGTTGCAGTTCTTAAATGCACTGCATTGCACAAAGATGTGCAGGAAAGCGGGGGAATCGGATGGGGAAATGCAAACGAGCTGGAATCAAGTCAACTCCCGCTTTACACCTGCGCTTCATTCTCAGGTTTCTCACAGGATGGTGTTAATTGTGCTTCTCAGGAAATGAGTCTTCCCATTTCATTCGACTGACGTGTGTTATATGATAGGACTTCACAGGTTCATGAGAGACGTCAGCGCTGCTTTAATATTCACTAATGAATATTGTGTTTTAATTTGCCAAATGCAATTTGTGGAAGGGAAATACTCATACTCAAAAAACAGGATATTATCTTTGGATTAAGAGTTTGAAATGGCATGGAAATCTGCAATATGATGATAGAAACGGACACTCTATGTCTTCACTTATAATATTTATATGAGCGCACCTTTACCACCACATCTGTGTTTAGATGTTGTGGGATTACAAATTTATACATTGTTATATATAGGTTCCAAAGTAATAGAATATAACTGAAAACATTATCTATATTTGTGTTTTACATTTTGAAGTAAACTTGAGGAAATTCTAAGGAGATAACGTAAGACCGTGTAAGTGTTTGAGACATTAAGTCTTTTGTCTTTATGCACTTCTTGACCATTTAGCATAACAAGCTCAGAGATTGGTGATACTCTGTCTGGACAGGTTTCCCAAAACCTGTATTTTCCAGGCCTGTTCCTGTTCTCTTCATTGTTTCTAAAATGAGCACCATTTGTCTTGAATGACTTTTGGAGCCCCTGAGTGGTAGGCTGATTGAATCTATGCATTTGATTGACACTGTTATGCTGATTAAATCAAGCATTGTATTGCTTCGAGTGTCTCCTCCCCTGCTGTATAATCCCTCCCCTTGAAATGTATATAAAATACAATGTACAACTGGCTTTAGTCAGACTTGGAACCTCAGCGGAAAGACAGCACGTTTTTTCTCAATAAAGAATCCTGCTGAAAAACCTATCCAAGTTCTCCTGGTCTCTACTTCAAGAAACAACAGAAGTTCACAACAATGTCTTTGCTGAAAACAATAATACCTCAGAAAAGCGAGCTCGATGTCTCTGCGGTCTGAACTGTGTGCGCGCCGCTGGGAGAAAACAGAGCTAATTGAGTCGAGCTGCAGGAAAAGGTGGACGGTGTGTG